>JAWQEG010004288.1:0-39745 GCA_033782935.1 Petrolisthes cinctipes
AAAAGTTCCGTTGTTTGTTTTGTTTTGTTGTGTTGTTGTTCCGTTGTCAAGTGTTACGTTGTGCGCTGCTGGTGTTATAATGTAGGTGTCACAGACGCCCTAACACATTTGTCACGGTGATGGTCTGGGTAATAAGCTATAGGAGATGTCCGTGTGTGTGTGTGTAGGGAGGGGGAGGGGGAGGTGTGTGTGTGTGTGTGTGCGTGTGTGTGTGTGTGTGTGTGTACTGTGTGTGTGTGTGTTTGTGGACTATTCCTCCTGTGTGTGTGTGTGTGTACTAATCTTCCTGTGTGTATGTGTATGTATATGTGTGTGTATTAATCCTCCTGTGTGTGTGTGTGTATGTGTGTGTGTGTGTGTGTGTGTGTACTAATTATCCTGTGTGGTGTGTGTGTGTGTGTGTGTGTGTGTGTGTGTACTAATCCTCCTGTGTGTATGTATGTATGTGTGTGTGTGTATGTATGTGTGTGTGTGGTGCAGTCAGAGAGTGGGAGTGTATAGTCATTATGGGAAGTAAACCCGACAAGTGTGACTCAAAGTTACAGTCAACACACTTTACTACTCTTTCTCTGAATCAAGGGGGGTTTTTCCTGTGACAGTCCAAGTGGTTTAGGGGTTTTATCCAAGTGCAAATTGAAGTGGGTTTAGAGTTTTTTTTTCCCAAGTGTAATGGTCTGCAAATTGAAGTGGTATAGAGGGGTTTATCCAAGTGTAATAAACTGCTAATTGAAGTGGTTTAGAGTTTTTTTTTTTTTTTTTCAAGTGTAATGTACTGCATAAGGCTCCATCCGATACTGAAGCGTTAAGGCCTTACCCTGTGATTGTGTATGAGACCTGGTGGCTTCTGATTCCTCCTGACTATGCCACGAAACAATTTCCTTCACTATAGGCGGCGTTTCGTGGCAATCTTTGAAGGGCTCACTATCCTCCAATTTTCTGACTACATCACGGGGTCCTTTAAGGGGGGTAGTACAGTGTTGGGGTAAATCTGTAACAGTTGATTCTTTTATAATATTCCAAGCAACAGACCACCATTATATTTGTTATTCTCGTCCTGATCGTGGTATGCTTTGGTAGGAATCAAGCCGCTCTAATGTACACATCCAAAATTTGTATCCTGGTCTTGTTGAAGTTTCAAATCATATGCCATACTATAAAAAAAAAAAATAAAAAAAAAAAATATATATATATTATATATATATATATAGTATATATATATATATATATATATATATATATATATATTATATATATATATATATATATATAACTATATTTGATATATATATATATATATATAATTATATATATAGTGAACCAATTATAACGTTTTATCCTGTTACATATTGGCTTGAGCTCGCTAAATAGTCGATCAGGCTATTCGAAGCAAACTTAGATACAACATATTTTGGATTGCGAGTGTACAGTAGGCTAACAAAAGTGTATTATCCCCTCAAGTAAGTGAATAGTTATGAAAGGGTTAAAAGTAAAATATTTGTAAACCTTTAGACCTCATTAGCATATGCCTCCCTTCAAAGAGAGATATTGATCATCTGGTGGTAGTCAGAGAAATATACATAATTCATCAAAATACATACATAATTCATCACTTTCTCTTTAACAAACATTAAAGTCTGCCTTCCAAACATTACCTGCCTCTACCCTCTAATTACTTTCATTGCCTTTTAAGGACTCTGTGATCGTGTATAAAAATTGGAGGCTTCTGATTCTCCTGACCATGCCACGAAACAAGCTCCTTCGCTATCGGTGGTGTTTTGTTGCAATATTTGAAGGACTCATTTACCTCCAATTTTCTGACTACATCACAGGGTTCCTTATGGGGATAGCATGCTTTGGTACATTGGAGTGTCTTGATTACCCCAAAGTAGCCCAGACCAGGAAACAGGACTCGAATAACAAAAAAATACTGGTGTCCTGGTTGCCTGGAATAGTTTGGAGGAATCAGTTGCTCCAGATTTCACCAACACGGTACTTACTATCCCCTTAATTAATGGGAAGAATAATTACTTTTGATATATTTACACATATCTTTGTGTTGTATGTGTAGTACTGCATTATTTTTATTTTAAATTTCAAGCTATATATTTACTTTATATGTGTCTGTCAGTCGTGTATTACACACACACACACACACACACACACACACACACACACACACACACACACACACACACACACACACACACACACACACACACACACACCACACACACACACACAACAAGTAAACAAACACAAAAACAAACACACACACATACACACCTGAGGGTCAAACTTGTCCCCCTATAATAATTACCCTCTAATTTAAGGTAATTGTCATTTGTTTTTCTAATGGTTCAAAATTTGTCTTTCCTTGGCTGTGTTGTATTGTTGTCTTGGCTATAGTGATTTACCGACCCTCCTCTCTCTACTTAATTAAGGGGGAAGTACAGTGTTGGTATAGATCTGGAGCAAATTATTCCACCAAACTATTCTAGGAGGTAACGTTGTAATTTAACGTAATGATTTCCAGTGAGAGAGAGAGAGAGAGAGAGAGGAGAGAGAGAGAGAAGAGGAGAAGAGAGAGAGAGAGAGTGAGAGAGAGAGAGAGAGAGAGAGAGAGAGAGAGAGCGAGAGAGAGAGAGAGAGAGAGAGAGAGAGAGAGAGAGTGTGTTGTGTGTGTGTGTGTATGTGTGTGTGAGTACGTATGTAGGGTTGGATACCACGAGAGAGAGAGAGAGAGAGAGAGAGAGAGAGAGAGAGAGCAGAGGCACTGGATTATATGCTTTCTGGGCTCCTCCCTTCCTGTCCTAACCACCAACTCAGGCACCATCAGTCAATTATTGTCCTCTCTCTTCACCTTTTCCTTTTCCCTTCCGCACCACCGACCCCCAACCACCACCACCACCACCAACACCACCACCACCACCAACCACCACAACAACAACAACAACAACAACAACAAGGAAGACTACAGACGGTGGGAATGTTGGCCCTGGGATACATGCCCGTGAGCCAGCAGTCCCCTCATCTGTTGCCTTCGAAGAAACAGATCTCACTATCACCCTGACTCCCATTTGGGGGTCCGAGCATCTGCACGGCTTCGGTCACCAGACTCGGGACTGCTCGGCCAGACAGTCTGGGGAACTACAACAACAACAACAACACAACAACAACAACAACAACAACAACACCACCCACCACCCACCAACAACAACAACACTCTGACCATCACCACCACCACAACAACAACAACACCAACACCACCACCACCACAACACAACAACACTCTGACCATCACCACCACCAACAACAACAACAACACCAACACCACCACCACCAACAACAACAACACTCTGACCATCACCACCACCACCAACAACAACAACAATAACAACACAACACCAACACCCTGACGTCACCACCATCACCACCAAGAACAACAACACCAACAACAACACCAACACCCTGACGTCACCACCATCACCACCAACACCAACAACAACAACACCAACAACAACACCAACACCCTGACGGTCACCACCATCACCACCACCAAACAACAACAACAACAACACTCTGACCAACACCACCACCAACACCAACATCACCAACAATAACAACAATAACAACATCCTGACGTGTCCACCACCTTGTCCTTATAATCGTTAATCATACCCTCCACCAATTTCACGCCAATGTCAGATATTTCCCACCACATCCTCTTGCTCCTTCTCTTCTTGCTCCTCTTCCTCCCACCCTCCTCCTCCTCCTTCTTCTTCTCTTGCTCCTCCTCCTCCTCCTCCTCCTCTTCCTTCTCCTGCTTCTCTTCATCTTCCTCTTCTTCCTCCTCTTACTTCTCTTCCTCTTCCTCATCCTCCTCTCACTTCTCTTCCTCCTCCTCCTCCTCCTCCTCCTCCTCCTCCTCCTCCTCCTCCTCCTCCTCCTCATTCTTCTCTTCCTCTTCCTCCTCCTCCTCCTCCTCATTCTTCTCTTCCTCTTCCTCCTCCTCCTCCTCCTCCTCCTCCAAATGGTGTCTCAAAATCACACCACTGACCTTGGTTGAGTACCTGGTTGGTTGGCTGTCTGGCTGGCTGGCTGTCTGGGGGTCAAGGTTAGGTTGGTATAGGGTTGATGGGGACTCACACAACAAAAACATCAAGCTCTCGGCCTCTATTTAGAAAACGTAAGGGTAAAGTTTGGTTGGTAATCGTTCGTTCACGGCAAGTACAATATATATTTAACCCAACATTACTTATACATCACCATATATTATATAGACGCATACTATACTAATTCAAGAGGTGGAAAATTGTCCACTTCTTCGAAATGAGCCGGATATGACCCTTTGGTGAGGTCAGTAATGCACACATAGGTTATTTTCTTACAATGACTGACCTTCCCAAGTTCCCATAACCCGACAGCCAACACAGATCATCGACATCTTCGTCAAACCTACCAACTTCCCACCGACCACCATCAATCCTATTACACTTTCCTTGCCTTTCATTCATATGCCCTGAAGCTACTGTCTGACATGTCAATTATTATTTCTAACCTCTTATTTTTCTGTATGTGGTCGTTTTATTCTTCGTTGTGTGTGTGTGTGTGTGTGTGTGTGTGTGTGTGTGTGTGTGTGTGTGTGTGTGTGTGTGTAATAATAATAATATAATAATAATAAATGATTTATTCATGTGTGTGTGTGTGTGTGTGTGTGTGTGTGTGTGTGTGTGTGTGTGTGTGTGTGTGTGTGTGTGTGTGTGTGTGTGTGCAAGGAGCAAAAATTCAGCACATATTTTGATATTGATTTCAAAGTTCTCCATGCCAAATTTAGTGAGGATATGTTTATAAAAATAAGTCCTCTGAACTATCCTTGAAAACTCATGCCAATCTCATTTCCCAAAAGGAAAGAGCTCCATACTCGATTCTCCAGGCCTCGCTTCGAAAGGGATAAATAAATACACTAAAAAAAAAAAAAAAAAAATCACCACAATTATACAAAAAAAAAAAAAAAAAAAAAAAAAAAAAAAAACACGAATATACAAAGAATTCTATAAATCACCACAATTATACAAAGGAAAAAAATAACCACAATTATACACCACAAATATACAAAGAAAATAATCACAACAATTATACACCACAATATTATACAAGGAAAAAAATCACCACAAAGGTACACCCCCACTTGAGGTACAGAATATCAGGTATATAAGTTGCGTGATGGAAATAACAGTGAGTGGGCTGTTGTGTCACGCCCCTCAACCACTTCAAGTATATAACCGGAACGAGACGACAGAGATGAAGTGTGTGTGTGTGTGTGTGTGTGTGTGTGTGATGGTTCAGGTGTCTTCAATGGAGGTTTGAAGTAATGGGAATGGTGTTTGCTTGTTGTTGTTGTGGTGGTTGTGGTGGTGGTTGTTGGAGTGTGCAATGACGTGCGAGTGTTCATGTGTAGCCTACTGTTTGTGTAATAAAAGACGTTAATTTAAGTAGTTTTCATTGTCTGTGGTGAAATTTTAGCTTGTGTGTGTGTGTGTGTGTGTGTGTGTGTGTGTGTGTGTGTGTTGTCGTATATAGGTGAAATGTCTCTAATAATGTCTAATAACACTAACATATTATAACTTTCGACATGCATGCAGGTGTGGACGAGATGAGAGGATGGGGTCGAGTTGGTGACAGAGCTCTACCTTCACCTCGAGTAGTAAGCCTGGCACTACAGAGAGGAGAACAGCGACCCCCTCTGACCACAATCTCACTTCTAGTCATGCAGTGGGGACAGTTCCTAGACCATGATCTTGTACACACACCAGAAGCAGCAGGTGGGTCGCTCCTTCATCCAATAACACATATACAGTCATTCAGGGGATAGTTAGTATACTTTTAATACATTTAGAGTACTTTTATTTCTCCAATGTATGCCAGGAAACATGTATTAATAATGGTGGTTTGTTGTTGGAATGGTTTATAGGAATCATTGGCTTCATATTATTTACCAACACTGTAGTCCCCCATTAGTTAAGGGATATTATAGTGTTTGTTTATCTAGAGCAACTGATTCCTCGAAACTATTCCAGACAACAGGACACCATTATTTTCGTTTATCTGATCTTTTTTGTTATCCTTAAGTACTTTGAATGAATTAAGGCACTCTAACGTACCAAATAATTATATACTATCCCTTTAACGCAAATGTCAAACTGGGGCACATTCTTATGGAGGTTACTGTACCCAAACTCTCGATTTCTTTACCGCAAAATAAAGGCGGAAAAGAGTTCACAATAACACTCTCACTTTCTCTCTCCTCAGCCCCCTCAAACCACTACATACACACTCTCTGATAAGGAAAATATTTCTGTTACAACACACTGACATTTACCGCGTCACCCCCCGGGCTATACTTACTCATCACCACGTCTCACAGCTGTGTCTGAAAGTAGGTCACAGAGGAAGATGAGACTCAAGCTATTACACAATGGTAATAAAGCCAAGTGCATAACCATCACCACAAACAGCTTGACACGGGCTACGGTTCCCCAATCCAAAGTAAGAGTGAAATTTCTCGTCTGAAAACTTAACTATGGTATTATTTTCTTGTATTGAAAATAAGCCGGCTCTACTTCACATAATTATGAGCTTCGTAAAATAGTAAAATAATTATATTCCCAGAAGACTTAATTCAGAAAAGATTTTCGGTTAACATTACAGTACATTTAAAACTCTGTTCTTAGAAATATGGAAATAAAGTACTTTGTTAATGTGGTAAAAAAAAACAAAAAACCATAATATGCTTAGTAGGTAACAGGTAATGCAGTAATATCAACCATACAATAAATGTCTAAATTATATATATATAATTATATAATATTGTTATTCTTTTCTTTTGCCGTAAGTTCATCCATTCACTCCCCAAGAAAGAGATTAATCTAAAATCAAGAGTCAGTTCGTTAGAGTTTCCCAGGCACACTGTGTTTAATGGGAGATTCTCTTGTTGGTAAATTGGAAGGTCTGTGATTCCTCCAAACTAGGCCACGAAACAGACAACCATGATGTTACGTTAATGAGGGATCTGTTTCCTGGAATAGTTTAGAGGAATCAGTAACCCACCAAATTACTCACAAAAGGATCTCACCTTAATGGCCTGAGAACAAACACGGGAGGACAGAGAGATGGATGGATGGATGGATGGAGGAAGTGTGTTGCAGCTGTGTGTGTGTGTGTGTGTGTGTGTGTGTGTGCGTGTGTGTGTGTGTGTGTGTGTGTGTGTGCGTGTGTGTGTGTGTGTGTGTGTGTGTGCGTGTGTGTGTGTGTGTGTGTGTGTGTGTGTGTGCTTACGTGTTTGTGTGCTTTAAAACAGACTTATCACGGAGCAGTGGTGGGGTTAATTGTGTACTTTCTCAACACCTGCGAGCCAGATAGTATATATATAGTGTGTATTAGGTCACTGAACCAAAAATTACTCGGCTTTCACAACATTACCACAAGTTAAAATAACATTGCACAGTAACAACGTATAAGAAAGTAAGAGTCTGAGTCAGGGTAACTCTGGAGAATGTTATAAATTAATAATATGTCAAACTCACAATATGATTATAAACCCTTGCTGGTATACAATCATTACTAAAACGGAGAGCTCTGTTAAAGGAATAGTATACTTTTGGTACATACGTTTGAAGCGCCTTGATTCCTCCAAAGTATGCCAGGAAACAGCACCAAAGGAATAAAAATAATGGTGTCCTGTTGTTTGGAATAGTTAGCGGGAATCATGCAGTTACTCCTGATTTATTATTATTATTATTATTATTATTGATATGTAATGAACATGGAGGCAATCGTTTGTATCTTTAAGCAGGTCAAATTATTCTCACCGTTGAAAAATACACATGAACAAGTAAACTATTATAAAGTATATAAAATGAAGCTTGTGTTGTTGGTGTATACAGTGAAAGTGAGCTACTAACTAGAGTCTGAGGTAACACAGTGATAGTGAGAGTAAAGATGTCCGTCCTACTTAACGTAACTTGGAGTGCCGCAGTGTAAGTGTATGAACTGATTAACGAAGCCTGAGGTGACACAGTGAAATGGATTGAGATTGGGGTTGTAATAATCAATGAAGAAGGGAGTGCTTGACATTGTGAGTGTAATGAATGAAAGGAAGTATCGTGAGTGAGACTTGAGTTGTAATGATCAATGAAGAAATAAGGAGGTGACATTGTGAGTTGTAATTAATGAAAGGAAGTATTGTGAGTGAGACTTGAGTTGTAATGATCAATGAAGAAATAAGGAGGTGACATTGTGTGTGTAATAAATGAAAGGAAGTATTGTGAGTGAGACTTGGGTTGTAATGATCAATGAAGAAGGGAGTGGGTGACATTGTGAGTGTAATGAATGAAAGGGAGTATCATCATGAGTGAGAGTGAGAGTTAGGGCTGCTGGTTGTGATGCAGTACAAAGGGTCGTCGTATAGGCAAGATTATTCGTGGTATTGACGATGGCTTGGTATGTACCGGGACAATGGCTCTGTACTGTGTCTATGGAGTCATCGTATCGGTACTAAGCCATCGTAAACACCACGGATATTCCTACTTAAGAATGACGTACCGAGATAGTTACTGAGACTGGTGTGATGTGATGTTATGATTGATGTGAATTGGTGTAACGAAATAAGACCGGTGTGACGACGTGTTAAAAATCTGACATGGTATAAAGCCTGGTGTGACCTTTGTGTCTGTGTGTGTGTGTCTTGGTACAGAGGTGGATGAGACAGGAGAGACGCGGCCCTTGGTGTGTTGTGATGACGGCCTCCCCACCAATAACCAGGACCCTGCCGGATACTGCCGACCCATCGACGTGACTGCTGACCCTCTCTTCACCACAAACGGAAGGACGTGTATGAGGTTCGTCCGTTCACTCCTAGCAAGCATGGGGTGTCTCCTGGGTAAGTTGGATTGGAAGGGGATATAGTAATACTTAAGTGTATAGTCGGTAGCATAAGTTAGTTGGCTTCATTTCCGTCTGAGTCTCCTGGGTAAGTTGGATTGGAAGGGGATATAGTAATACTTCTGGTACAGTGTATGTATAGTCGGTAGTATAAGTTGGCTTCATTTGGATTGGAAGGGGATATAGTAATAATTCTGGTACAGTGTATAGTCGGTAGTATAAGTTACTTGGCTTCATTTCCGTCTGAGTCTTCTGGGTAAATTAGATTGTAAAGGGATATAGTAATACTTTTGGTACAGTGTAAGGCCTATAGTCGGTAGTATAAGTTCGCTTCATTTCCGTCTGAGTAAGTATATGAGCCTATAGTGATGTTGTAACACTATTTATATGAAGAAATGATAGACATACTTCTCATATGGTAAATTACATCTGTTATCAGAATAAAGAATTATTTAGAATGCAACTTTATCTGGTTATATTAACATTTTTTAGTACATGGGATTGACTCTTATTTATGTTGCCGGCTGTACATAATATTCTTTTGGCTGGGTTGAGGTGAGGGGACACATGAGGGGATTAATTAAATGGTAGAGAAAACCATCTTTACAAAATAACCAAACATAAACAAAGTCTAATAATGATTATACCGTCTCTCGTGACACACAAAAGGTCCCCGTGAACAACTTAACCAGATCACAGCCTACCTGGACGGCTCGGGGGTGTATGGGTCGACTGAGGAAGTGGCCAGGGAGCTGAGGGAAGGGAGTGGTGGCCGCCTCAAGACCAGCACCAACCCACGTCTCCTACCCACCAAAGCATGTGAAGACACTCAGGGATTCTGCTTCAAGGCTGGTCAGTCACTCATTCACTCACTCAATCACAACATTCATATATTTGTGTGTGTTTGTGTGTGTTTTTTTTTTTCTTTTTACATACAAACACACACTTAACTTTCTCACATAAACAAATAAATAAATAAATATATAAATAAATAAATAAATACAAGTCATAAGTATACAGTATAAACAACAACAATAATAATGATAATAATAATACATACATACATACATTCATTATAAACATACTAGGATACACATTACCTCGGTATACAAGTGGGGGGACCTGTTGTGTAGGATAGAATAGGATGGAGGAATGAGTTCGTCTTAAGGACCCTATGATCGTGTATGAGAATTGGAGGCTCTTGTTTCCTCCTGACTATGCCACGAAACAAGCTCCTTCCATATTAAAGGTGTGTGTGTGTGTGTGTTTCGTGGCAATATTAACAGAACTCCTTTACCTCCAATTTATTTTCTGACTACATCACACACAGGGTCCCTTAACAAAAACTATTACCGAGCCCTCCCTTTTATGACACGGGTTCAGCTTCCTCCTTCTTCCTTCCTCCCTTGGGTTCCCTTATTATAGATTCGCTTTCTTATCACGGGGACATCCTCTTTCTCTGTCGGACTTCCTGCCTTGATTCTCACGTTTGTCATTTCACCTGTTTTGATACGAATGTTGTTGTTGTTGTTGTTTGTTTATTATGTTTTTTTTCAGTATTTTATGAACTATTTGAACTAGTAGTGTTGGTATTTATACATGAAAAGCATCACTGCACATACTCACTTCCCAAAATTTTTTTAAGACTATCGGCATTTTACTCCAATGGCTGTAAATAAAATTCCCGGTAAATTGGTATAGTTGGTTGTCAAAAAGGCAGACAGACAGACAGGAGAGAGGGTGTAATGACGTGCTTGTACACCTCACTGAATATGTATTAGTTGTAGGGCGAGGAAGAACAGACAAATTGGAATAACCTTGGATGTCTGTGAATATGACTGTATTTTTATATATATTTTGATCTGGTGAACTGAAGCTACGTCTACCATGCAGAGACTTTACTTGTTATATCCTCTCATTCTATCATCACGAAATTTTGCTCTCTCTCTCTCTCTCTCTCTGAAGCACGTGTTGTTGAATATAATGGTGTGTGTGTTATGTTACCAGGGCAAGTATGTTGTGTTGTGCTATGTTGCAATGGAAGAGTGTACCGTATAGTGCATTGTGTTGCAGGGAACGAGTTTGTGAGTGTGTTTTGTATATTTGTATTTCTGTTTCAGCAGATGAGAACTTTGTGTGTTGTGTTGTAAGGACGAGTGTGTGTAACTATGTATGTGTTGTGTTGCAGAGAACGAATGAGCAAGTACGAGTGCTATATGTTGCAAGGATGTGTGTTTGTTGCAGATAACGAATGTGTAACTGTGAGTGCTTTTGTTACAAGGACCAGTATATATTGTGTTGTATTGCAGAGAACGAATTATTTTACAAATACGAGTGTTATGTTGTAAAGACGTGTGTTACGGTGTGCATGTTGCCTTATGTTTCAGGTGACGAACGAGTGAACGAGCAGCCCGGCCTGGCTTCCATGCATACCCTTTGGCTACGAGTCCACCAACGCCTCGTGACTAACCTGGCATCAGTCAACCCACACTGGGACGACGAGAAGCTTTACCAGGTCAATCCACCACACCATATCCACTCCTAGATTAATTTAGAGGGTTCCTAATACACTTCTGGTACAATGGAGCATCTTGATTCCCCCAAAATATGCCAGGAAACATGACCACTCCTAGATTAATTTAGAGGGTTCCTAATACACTTTTGGTACAATGGAGCACCTTGATTCCCCCAAACTATGCCAGGAAACATAACAATTGCTAGTTTGATTAAGGGGGTTCCAACCTAATACATTTTTGGTACAATGGAGCGCCTTGATTCCCCAAAAATATCCCCGGAAACATGACCAGATTAACAAAATTAAAGGTGTGCCGTTGGTTGGAATAGTTTGGAGGAATCAATTGCATGCTACAGATTTATATACACAGTACGTACCCCCTTAAGGACCCTGTGAACGTGTACGAGAATTGGAGGCTTCTGATTCCTCCTGACTATGCCACGAAACAAGCTCCTTCCATATGGGTAGTGTTTCGTGGCAATATAATTATGAACGACTCATTTACCTCCAATTTTCTGACTACATCACAGTCCCTTAAATAAGTCTACGGAGTCCACACACGGATATTCACTTTAATTAAAATGTTCTTCGAAGGATAAAAAAAAATAATGTTCTGAAATATGCCGTCGTATTTCAATAACATGACTGATAAAATAGACAAACGCCTCACATAATATTTCACTCACAGTACCCAGGGAATAAAAGAATTTAAAAACCCGGACCTAACAAGTGTAAATAAATACCCACTTATACTGTCTCCAACTGCACCTCTCTCGATACTTAATAATTGTTGTTTTCAGGGCATAATACTAATTCACTGATCACAAAATACAACAACACTGCTCACAATATCCCACAGTGTGTATCCTCCACCATAAATAGATAGATAAATAGATAGATAGATAAATAAATAGATAGATAGATAGATAAATATACCTCGTCTAACCTATTAACATGTCAGAGGAGGTTAGTTAGGTCCGTATGCAAGAACTCCTTCGTGGTGTATACGTACAATGGTGTGGTACCGGTACGATGGTTCCATAGACAAACAACAGAGCCATCGTATCGGTACCACACCATCTTCAACACCGTCAATGTTCTTGAATACGACCCTTACGTTTTCTATGGACACACACACACACACACACGTTCAGCGACCATTATGACATTATCAATTATAGTAATACATGTTAATATTTGATGTGTATGTATTGTATTATATTGTATTGCATTATATTGCATTGTATTACATTATTGTTTATTGTATTGCATTGTATTGTATTATATTTAATTATATTGCATTGTATTATATTGTATTGCATTGTATTATACTGTATTGCATTATATTGTATTGTATTGCATTGTATTATATTGTATTGCATTGTATTATACTGTATTGCATTATATTGTATTGTATTGCATTGTATTATATTGTATTATAGTGTATTGTATTGCCTTGCAGGAGGGTCGAAGGATTGTGTCAGCATTAATCCAACAGGTGACATACAGAGAGTTCCTGCCTATAGTGTTGGGTGATGGTATAATGCAGGAGTTCCATCTCTATCCACATGACACACCCACATCAATACCCACTTACCAACCCACAACAGACCCGTCCATAGCTAATGCCTTCGCCACGGCAGCTTATAGGTATTGTATTTTATATTTTTTGTTTTTTTATATATAGAGTAGCAGTAGGGGAGTTTTATTTCTCCAAAGTATGCCAGGAAACAGGACCAGATCAACAAATATAATGGTGTCCTGTTGCTTTATGTCTGTTACAGTCCAATCATCCAATCAACAGGAATGTATTTAAGTATATTGATAAGCACATCTAACCTTATAGAAGAATGTCATGATTTTAAATCATATGAGATTACCTTCCTCTCCTATACTGAACTCTACTGTACAAAGCAGGAATGACTGCACAACAAAAAACAAAACTTAAAAATTATTGACTCACCTCTCCATCTCTATATCTTGGTCCTCCCAATGTCAGGTACCAAAAGCTCACTGTCATGCATGGGTAGGACTGAACCGTATATCCCTGTGATATATTATATGACAGTGACAAAAGCTTGCCTGTCTTGCATGAGTAGGACTGACTGACTGTACATCCCTGTGATCTGTTATTTATTCTGTTATAATGGCTTTCTTCTTGTCCATCAGGTTCGGCCACACACTGGTGAGTGATGTGCTGCGTGGGTCAGGTGACAAGAGGGTGCCACTCTCTGGGAACTTCATGGACCCACACGTGTTGGTTGAGGATGGTAGCAAGCCTTCGGACCTCCTGCTGGGTCTGGCCTCGTCTCCTTCACAGGCTGCTGACTCCTACCTCGTCCTTACCCTCTCTAACAAACTGTTCGCCAAGCCAGAGGAGCCAGTCGGACTTGATCTCATGTCCCTAAATATTCAGGTGCAGCAATTACTGTTAGAGGTTTAATGAAATATTGTGAGAAATGTTTAGGGTGCTATTATTAAACTTTCTCATCGTCGAAAAAACTTTTGTCGCTCAATTCCTATTATTTTGCAATAAGGATTTTAGCGATAAGAGTACTTTTCGTCAAAGAAGTTTAATTATACCTGTACCACCCATGGACTAAAAAATACCTGTACTACCCTTAGATCCAAATATACTTGTACTGTACCACCCTTACTAGACTCAACCTATTTGTTGGAATGAGACAAGGATGTGCTGTAATATCAAGTAGGTGCTTAGTGTGTGTCCAGGAACTTAGGCAGGAGTGAAAGAGGTTCCCTAGAAAGACTGCTTTAAAATGTTAGTCCATGTATTGGTTCCTTGCACTAGGGTAATTTGTAATGACTTTTGTGAGGGATAACTGAGAATCTTATGGGTACAGTATTTCAGTCCCTCATACTGTTTTTCTGATTTTATTTTTTCAATCCTTGCTTTCATCTGTTTTGATAAAGGAAAAATGGAATATTGCTAATGATGATGATATTGTGCACCAGTCATCTTGTGCTGTATTGACAGTTTCTTTTTCAGATACAGTATATTCATGTGAACACTTATCTATTAATCAGTGTTGATACAAAATATAGTATTGACCTATATCTTTTCATACTGTATATTGTGTCAACAGCGAGGGCGTGACCATGGATTGCCGGCTTACACTGTGTGGCGGAGGGCTTGTGGGTTGTCAGATATCACCTCCTTCCCTGGACTGGCAGCTGTCATGAACACACAGGCTGCTCACACCCTCAGCACTGTATACAGGCAAGTCACCATTAATGGCTCTCAGTAGTAGGTAGTCAGTAGTATAAATTTCTAATGTCTATAAATAATGTTACAATCATTGGATATTTACATTATCTGCCAGTGACAGACTGCTTGATTAAATTCAATAGTCGGACTGTTTGTTGGATTGAGAACAATAGTTGCAAGTCAAATTCTTTATTATAGCAATTGAATATACACTATTGGTATACTGTCCTGTACCATCATTGATTTTTATTTGGAATATAGCAAATGTATTGATTGGAAAGGTAAATATGTAATGATATGAGTGCCTATGAGTGTGAGTCTTTATGGTAAGGGTGAGGTAAGGTTTAATCTGGATTTAATCAGTAATACTGTAGTTAACTCGTTCTCAGTTGATAGTTTTAATGCTTGCACTCTTTCAGTTTCAATCCAGCATTACTTTGTAGCAGAATAATAAACAAGATAAACTGGTAAATGTTGAGAAAGGCAACCAAAATTATAGTCTAATAGAAATGTGTATAAAACAGAATGGTTTACATTTTCAACATGTACTGTACTGTATAACTAACATGAGAAAACGTGAACACCCTGTATTACTGCATTTATATGGTATTATAAGATTCAAATCCAATAAAGTCAAAGTACTGTCCTAAATTACATAGGTAGTCATAAACATATATGTTTATGACTACCTATTAAACAGCAGCTTGGATTTGCTCATAAAATCCAGTACAGTATTGTACTGTATAGTACAGTATACTGTACTGTTTTTGTTTCATCCACTGTACTTGCTCACAACTGTGTTACATGTGTATATGTAATAAGCTTATCTCTGAGAGGACATACTTTCTGGACTAAATTTGTCTTGCTGTTTGTAGGAATGTGAATGATGTGGACTTGTTCCCAGCGGGCCTTTCTGAACGTTCTATCTCTGGGGGCCTTTTGGGGCCCACTTTCTCCTGTCTCCTGGCTCAGCAGTTCTCCAACATAAAGGAGGGTGACAGATTCTGGTACCAAAACTCTGAACAGCCTAAACCCTTCACAGCAGGTACAGGAATTACATATTAGCAGTATGAATTGACAATATTGGAATTTTCATTACAGAAGGTTTAGTTTTTCAGCATTTAGGTTTTATAGAAGACAACTAACTTAGAATTTTTTCTTTAGCAATCTTTTTTATATATTATTCACTCTGCACCATCACTCTTTAGTTTTCAAATTATCAGTTCTATTAAATAGAATGAGACAAATAATTCAATAGAAAAGAAAAGGAAGGAATATGAAAAAATTATTCAGGGAAAAAGTAGTATAAATAAGTAAAAAGTTGATGATGTTGCATTGACAGATCAGTTGGGTAGCCTGACAAGGATGAGTCTGGCCTCCCTCATGTGTCACCACCTCAACCTTTCCAGCCTACAGCCCAACCCATTTTTGGCAGCCTCAGTCCCAGGGTGAGACCACTGAAGAAAAGTATGAACATAAGAGCCTTTTACCTTTTTGTTATTGTCAGGGGCGAGGGGCACGGGTAACCCCACCCCTGTAAGATTTCCCTAGCAAAGGGCTACCTCCAGCATGGAGATAAAGCCTGGTATAAAAAAAAAAAAAAAAAAGTTATTGTCAGAATGGATTTATTCCTATCAGTAACATGAGTCCAATAAGCAAACAACAATATATATGGTAGGTTTGAGAAGGGGTGAGTATGTGAACCCAGTTCTTCTCTGACTACAAAATACTGTACTGTACTGTATTAGATACAGTATCATTTTATTAAAATATGTGTCCTTTCTCTTGTAGTATCACAAGTAGCTCAGATACTAGAAATTATACATTTATATTTAATCCATGTGCCATTACTCTTACAGTAATATAAGATGACATAATACCAGGTACAGTCCAGTAGTTGTACTAATATAAAATGGTCTTGATCTTACAGTAATGAGCCACAGCCCTGTCCCTCCTACCCAACTCTGGACTTGAATCAGTGGAAAGAGGTTACTGACCCACATCCCAGGTCAGTTATACTTCACCTACTCACTGTGGTACTGTAGATTTTAGTTGTTTCCTCTTTAGGTAAAGCATCCATGAGCTAAGAATAATGTAAGTCCAGTTTCATAACTCTATGAATGACCAATACCTCTGGGCCTCTGTAGGAATGAAGGAAAAAGGAATGGAGCTTCTCATTGTGTTTCCCTTGCAGTACTGTTGGTACAATACAGTAATATCATTTTTTCCATCATTTGAAGTACAAATTTTCAGTATTTGTGTGGTCATCCCAGCAATTTTTACTCACTAAAACTATTCAGTTCAACACCAATATTGTTTGCATTTGAAATACAAATCTGTCAGTGCTGGACTAGTGATGTTGATCAGCAGGGTTGAGATTGTATTAATTGCTAATGCCATGGCTAAAGAGCCTATACTGCTTACATTTGATTGGATTTTTTTTTTTTTTTTTTTTTTTTTTTTGTAATAGACTCCAGACACATTGAAGAAACCCAAATTAATGGTTGTAAATGTAGTGTGTATGATATGACAGTATAAAACTGTTGGAAATCTCATTACTGAAGTTATACTTAAGCTTTAATGAGCATTGTATATGTCAGGATTCAAACTAGGCCTACTGTAGGTAACATATAAAGATGAGTCCCAGCTGTGACTATTTCACTTTCAAACTTCATATGTTAACAACCTTACTCTGCTATTATGATAATATAATGAATATTTTGTACAACACATTACATAATGATATAATATGCCAGAAGATGAGTCCTAGTAATGTTTTGATTTGTTATTAAAATAATTAATCATTTTCCAGTGTTTTATACATTGGCATACAATATCATATACAGGAATTTATTGTCAATACAAAACTGAATACAAATCCCCAATGTGGGACTACATTTAACTAACTCTCGACTATTGCTGTTTTCTTCCATGTGGTACGGTATGTGGTGTGGGTGTTTACTAGTGAGATGCGGTGTACTGGTGTGGGCATCTGGCAGATATTACCTGGTATGCAGACCTGGTGTTCCCTTAACTGTCTCAACCACTTCCCACCATTCTGCCCGCCCTCTCACTGCCAGTGCTACCTTGCCTCGTGACTCCTCGCACTTACTCACCTACTGGCCTTGCAAATGGTATCGAAAGAGAGATATGGGAATCATGGAGGTTTTACTTTGTCAACAAGTTGAGCCTCTGTGGTTATCTGTCTTACTGACCTTTATAGTGTACATTACAGTTTATAAACAAAAAGATTTATTTTCATATTGTGTCACTGGTCCAACATTACCACTCATTCTCCTATTTTACATTGTACCCCTTTCACACAAGTAGCCCATCTTATCCAAATAAAACCTGCTACTGTAATTTCAGAACAAAAATACTGTATGAGTATTATCTTCTTCAGCTTCTACTGTAGGCCTACTTGCCAATAATGGTGAGGCCCAAAAATTTCACCAGATATCTTAGTATGAAAGAGCAAGGGATGAAGGTAGCAAAGACATTGTTGTTGAGCAAATATTGGAAATGGAAATGTATTTAGTATAACATCATCTGAAGGTTTATCTATCAGTTTGCTATATTTCACCTTGCTCAGTCATAATCTAATTACAGTATTACTTACAAGCTGTGATAATTCTATTTAATTGTTGTAGCAAGATTCCCATACATCAGTTTTATCAATTTATAGATGTACTGTAGCCTACTAGGTAATCCAGATTTGTATGCTTCAGTTATGGAAGCTACAGTACTACCATATTGCTCTTCCATCCAGGGGTATACCATATTTTCATACTTCCTTAATAGTAGGCTACTGTATACCTTTCTTCACTACTACACCTGACTAAACCATACCCAAATCTGACAGAACTAAGCTTGCCTCATCTAGTTTCCAACTATTGTATGGTTTACTTGTAGATATAGATGTTTAATTCAAGACAATATGTCAACTTTGTCTTTCTTTCAAGGTTGTTCAGTTCTGTTATTGACTGATTACTGCAGCAGTTCATAGCATTTTTTATTGTGATTTGAAAGTACTGTAACACCCACTGTGACTTCAGTATGGTATTGTATTGACCAGACAGCTCATGCTAGTGCCATCTTCAGACTTAATGTAAATATAATTCTGTATGGCAGTGTTGTGTTGGTTTGTAAGCATATAAACAGAGTTGCCCATAATGATGAGCAAATTTCCTTCTGTGTAAGTGTGTATGAATTGTTATACATTCCTCTTCCATTATACTGTATACTGGTAATTTCATATTGTGTATACATTCCTATTCCATTATATACTGGTAATTTCATATTGATGCATTAATCCATATGGCACTTGGGCCCCATACTTACTGTATTACTACCCAGTCTTGCCATATTTACTTGTGATTACACTGTGTACATAGTTTAGCAGAAAATGTTGTTATGTCTGTAATGTGTTGACACTTATGTGTTATTCTTATGATTTTAGCATGCGTAATAGCCAATGATGGTGTAATTAAGTTACTGTACTGTATAAACAAATATTACAATAATGTGCTTCTTTCTCATAGTGGTTTTTAGTTATAAATATACAATATAATTACCCAGGGAGAAAGATTGATTGATGTTTGGGGCCTATGCAAGAACATTTGTGGTGTGACGATGGTGTGGTACCAGTATGATGGCTCCATTGACAAACAACAGAGCCATTGTACAGGTACTATGTCATACATGGATGTTCTTGCATACGACCCTTTGTTTCATCTACTCACTCACTTTAATACTCATCGGCCATTTCTGTGTTTGATTTGGTTATTGCCTCAAAGTATCTCATGCATGTGATATACTGTATAAGTATTAAATAAATATTAATCTTATTGTCTATTATTGTTTTGACTATTGATTTGAAATGAACAATGATAGCTTTAATACATCAATTAAATAGTTTTGTCATTTAGGCAAGACTAGTGAGGCTAGAAATCAGTGTAAGCCATTGACATGAGTGCAGGTCAATCCAAAAAAATAAATTACACTGGTTGACTGTACAGATTCATCTTAGTGTATTGTATTGTAAAAATATGCATTCAAGACAGGTATGCCCTTCATGGTAATTGGTGTTCGTGCAAATTAACTCTTATGGATGAAGCTTTTTCACCACATTGTAATAGTTATGCTATACAGTATAAATATTCTGGCCTTGTACTGTAAGGAGCTCATAACAACTGGAGAGCTAACTGTATGGAGTTAAGGTTATCTATGGAGGCATTTGCTGCTGCTACAGTATTTACGATTTTCATAGCAGCATTAACCCTACCACTATTCTCAATTTAACGAGGTGAGCAGTTGACGTGCTGGGGATCATTGTGGTGTGTTTTGTTTTGCTTTGCTTTGTGTACTAGTTTGCCTTCTAATGAGGTAAAATTTAACTCATGTTTTAACCCTTCTGATGGTTGCCAAACAGCCATTTGCCTTGTCTGATGTTGTTTACAAGTCCTTTCACTTTTCTGTTAACTCTCAGCATGCTTTTCTTGCAGTGTACGGGGCTCCTGACTGACATATAGTGAGGGTAGCCTGTTCTGCTTGATGGTGTTGTGGTGTTGCAGAGTGGGCTCTCCCCTACATTTACAGTATATACAGTATAATCTCTGTATCTTCTTTTGCTTCTTGGAGTTGTTGCATTTATCATGCTATTGCTTCATCCCATGTGCTAATTTCCGTTCAATTGACAGTTTTTGTGTACTAGCATTACTGAACTGAATTATAATGTTTATTTGTCCATATCCTGGTACTGTACCATCTCAGTGACAGGTGTCCAGTATGGCTTGGTACTAGTTTTTCCTTCTGATTTATTGGGTTAGGTACTTATATTTGTCCATTTTGTTGTACCATCTAAACAAAGTGTCCATTTACAGGATATAAGCCTGGTACAGTACTAATTTTTGCATTGTTTAATTGAATTTTGACCTGAAGGTTCCATTACCATTAATACTAAGTACCATACTTTAGATCTGGCACTCCATATCCTTGTGGTTTGACTTCACCTCCAGGAAATTTTCATTCCCTATGAAGGTCAGGTGCTTTGGATTGTGGACTGTAGCACTGTGGGTCTGATGTTCAGTGATTGTCCTGGAGTTGACGGTGATGACTCCTCAGTATCTCCTGGATGAGCCATGTTAGTGAGTGGAGTAGGCATTGGTGTGATGGGGCAAGGTTATAACTCAACTGGAAAGGAACAGGAATGGACATTAAGGCTGACTGGACAGGTTCCTTCTACTTTCTACTTCATCTGCTGTTGAGGTGATGACCGAGATCCCCCACCAAGCCTTGCATCTGGGAGAGTGGATGCCCCTCAGAGTGAGAGAGTCTATTACCGTAGCCTGTGGAGGCAGAGGGAAGCGAGAGCCCATAGTGTCTCTAGTAATTAGGCAGTCGGAAGCGCCATAGCTATATAGCCCCTGCACCAAACAAGGAGAGGTGAGTGAAAGGCCGCTCACACAAAAAGGCAGTGAGAGAGGCCTACAGTAGCCTATAGCCTACCTTACAAGAGGCTACCATCAACAGAAACAGGCATCATAGAATGAGGACAGTTTAATTAACATCATCAACCAGCAGGTCATAGTTAGTAGGCAAATGGAGACAACGCCATCTCCACCATCACATCCTATGCCATGGATTAAGAGTGTGATAGTTATATAAGTCTTCCATCTGTTGCAGCTTCAGTCCAGGGCCCAGGCTGCTGCTGCTGCTACATGCTAGACCGTGAGGGCAGGGGAGGTTGCACCGTTACGCCTTGTTGCATTTTATTTTTATTTATCATATAGTTCATGCCATCATGAACCCAATGGCCCACAAAACCGCTTTCATGGTAAGTTCAGCGAGCCAACAAATCTTAATATAATTTATTATTCTATTTGGCTTGAGAATGGGAAAGATATGAGAGTTGCTTGCTTACTGTCTTGAACAAATCAGTACCATGTCGCAATGAAAGAAAACCTAGTTCTGCATCAACTGAGGTCTGGTAATAGAATTTTAACAGTTTCGGGATCACCTTGGTACAAACATACATATAACCATGCATGCAACCATTAAAATATCACATGCAACCATAGAAACGAAACTTTACGCTACCACCTAACTCGTTGCCTTGACATTAACATGATTATAAGTTATAATTCCTATTATTTCATCATCAAAGAGTTTAGTTTTAAACATTTGAAGCAAATTAAAGAAATTTCACATTAATACTTATGTTACACATAGAGTACAGCATGTATATTGTTCATATACGGCGGGATGATGTTGTAGTAAGCGGGTGTGGTTCTTGAGTCTATTACTTGTCAATATAAAGGCAAAGTACCGGCAAAAATCATAGCAAATATACATTAATCTATTTGCCAAAGCCATAGAGTTTGTACAGAGTGTTTTTTTTTTTAATTAGTTATAAAGAAGCATTGAGAGTGAAGGTATATGTATATAATAATATGATTGTGTGTTGATAATAGTGCCACCTGGTGGGTCGCCTTGCAAGTTGTTATATTTACTTGTGTTGTGGTCGGGGTAGGTTAGGTTGTAGCCACCTCCTCACTCACTTATCTTATCACTAATACTAATACTACTACTACTACTACTACTAAGGGTAAGCCAACTCAACTATTGCTATGCTAGGGTTACATCTTCATTATAACTGGTGCTGGTGTCATTAGTGTATAAGGAATGGTAGTGTGGTGAGAATATAGTGATGGTGTGTGTACGTGTTTGTATGTGTGTGTGTGTATATATAGTGCTGCTGTATGTGTATTAGTGTGTGTGTGAGAGAGAGAGAGAGAGAGAATAGTGTTACATCTTCATCATAACTGGTGTAATTAGTGTAAAAGGAATGGTAGTGTGGTGAGAATAGAAATGGTGTGTGTACGTGTGTGTATATAGTGTTGCTGTATGTGTATACTGTGTATGTGTTATATCTTCATAATAACTGGTGGCATTAGTGTATTAAGGAATGGTAGTGTGGTGAGAATAGTGATGGTGTGTGTATGTATTTGTGTGTGTGTGTGAATAGACTAGAGCTGCTGTATGTGTTTGTGTATGTGTGTGTATATAGTGTTTCTATATATGTATGTGTGTGTTACATCTTCATCATAACTGGTGTCATTAGTGTAAAAGGAATGATAGTGTGGTGAGAATAGAAATGATGTGTGTATGTATAGAGCTGCTGTATGTATGTGTGTGTGTGTGTGAGAATAGAGCTGCTGTATGTAAGTATATATTTAATGTAGAGATGCTGTATGTACATGTGTGTGTGTGTGAATAGAGATGCTGTATGTGTGTGTGTATATATAGAGATCGTGTATGTGTGTATGAATAGAGCTGCTGTGTGTGTGTGTGAATAGAGATGCTGTATGTGCGTGTGTGAATAGAGCTGCTGTATGTATGTGTGTGTGTGTGTGTGAATAGAGCTGCTGTGTGTGTTACTGTTTAGGAAGAGTTTAGCAGGGTCATACACACTATAATAACTTCCAATAAACTGTCTTCTTATCTTTAATAATACAATTTATGTGAGGAGATCAAGATAAGAATACATGTCGTTTATTATTTAGATCATTTATTGTTTGTTGAATAATTTACAGGGATAGGCTATTGTCTTGTTTACTTTCCTTTTCCTCCTTTAAAAAAAATGATGAATATATAATACACGAACCAAACCTTTGTTAATTGAACTTGTCGAGTCATTTATAACCCTTGTATTGATGTTGTGGAAAATTTAGACATACCGGTATTTATACGTGTGTACTGTAACTCTGTGGGCCGTATTCATGAACATCCATGGTGTATACGATGGCATGGTGCCGGTATGATGACTCCATAGACAAACATTACGACCATCGTACTGTAACCACACCATCATATACACCACAAATGTTCTTGAATACAGCCCTATATATGACAAGAGATTGATGGATGGGAGTGACATGAAGAGATAGATGCAAAAAATATAATACATATATATTCGAGATATGGGAGGAGGACTTAATTAAGGGGAAATTCTTTTGTTATTGTTGGTGAAATGGAAGGTGTCTCTGATTCCTCCAAACTATATATATTACAAAACAGATCTCCTATTAGTGCTATAGTTACTATTGAGGGCGTCTGTTTTTTGGTATATATAAGTTAGTTAGGTCTAGGAGGAATCAGTAGCCTTTCAATATACCAAAAAGAGAATCTCTGCTTAAAGACACCGTACAGTACTGTGAAAAATATGTCCATGATTGTAGTTATAGCCATGTGCAAAAACAATAACGATTTAACAATATATTTCTGAATAAACGAGCCTGTCTGCATTTTTCTGCCTCTTTGTTTTAGTTGTTCACACATTAAAGTTACTTATTATGGTTGTCAATTTCAGTTTTGACCCTAATATTGTGAGTAAATATTTTTAGCTTTATCTTTGTAACACCAAAGATTGCAAGAGTCCTAATTAAATCTATAGTAGGTTGGTTAGGTAGGGTTAGGCAAAGTTAAAGGTTATATATTTACATTATTATGGTCAACTCTGAAAGGAACAACCAGAAATATGTATGAATAACATCAAGAAAAGGAAAATGATGGAATAAAACAAAGGAGCCTATTCAGAAATACTCATAGCAGTTCTGTTCTAATAATTAGCATACTATAGTATAGGAAAGATACCATATACAGTATTTTCATTTATACAGGCTTGTTCTATTCTCGATATAATTACGACTTACACGCCGTGATATACTGAGATTGGAAAGAGTGTCTGTATGAAGGCTTGCTTGGGAAGATCTAAAGTAGCAACACAAGCTAGGTGTGGCAAAGGGCTATAGGCTATGCAAGAACATACGTGGTGTTGGCGATGGCGTGGTACCATTACGATGACTCCACAGACACACTACACAGCCATTGTCAACACTAAGGATATTCTTGCATATGGCCCAAGGTGTTGCTAGGCATATAGGCTACCCCCCAAGGATGATAATGGCAAATTGAAAAAAGATTTTATGTAATTATGATTTAATTGGTAATGAGAAATTAGTGACCTTGTGCACCCAAAACTAAATTCTAACTGAAAATTTGTGACTTATTGTATATTGCAAAAATTTAATTACAGTATGTTTTAAACCACAATTATTGTGATTTGCATAGAATATATTAGCGAGTGATGAAATTATCGCTTTTTGCATTTTGACGTTGTACTTGGTATACTTTTATTTGTGCAGTATTTACTGTACTGCCAACTTCTCAAAGAATTTCACACAATCCTGGAAGTAGGTTTGTCTTCCCTCGTCAAAGAGAATGGTTTATCAAAATTCAGGCTGACATGCACTCAAGGCCACTAACTAGGCAAAAAAATTTAAGGAATACACAGTAAAGCCTCAACAAACTGAATCTCATTTAACAGAATTTCAGATAAACCTAATGCTGTGTTTCATCTGAACAAACCTCTTATATATCAATGTACTCGGTATATCAGAGGGGAAAAGTACAGTTCTGTATTGTAAAAGTACCTTGTATGGTACTTGTTTTTCTTTAATTTACAGTTATAGCACATACATACAGGTATAGCCTGTAGTACAGTAACATTACCATACAATACATACACAGTAAACCTTGTTTGACACGTATCACGGAATGGCGCGCATATAAACTGAACACGTCCATCTTATATACATACTGAACTTTTGGATGAACCGTTTGACCCTTCCTCCCAAAGAGTATGGTTTATATTGAGGGTATTCTGTTTATTCCTAAATTCTATTCCTAAATTCTCTTGCCTAGTTAGTGGCTGTGAGTGCATGTCAGCCTGCAACTTTGTTGAGCCATTCTCTATGATTTTCTGTTTATAAGTAAGAGGAAAAATACACCTACTTCCAGGATGATGGATAATTTTATTATGAGAAGTGGGCCAATTTTTATAGTATATAAAATATTAGTGAATATGTTAAATATTTTCCAAAATTGCTCCATTAAGAATGTGAGTATGAACAGCCAGATGCACATTAAGAGTCGAGCCACTTAATAGAGATTACTGAATACTATAAATATACTTATTGAGCCTTGTAGCTCCAGCTCCAGCACTTTAGTTTAGTTAGCAGCAATATATCATTTGCAAACAACAGCATGGGCAGCTTCCAGCCTTCCACTCCATTTCCTCAGTCCTGGTGACACTCTAGCATCCTTTGCCTCTCCTTGGAGTATCTTCTTAATTAACTCCTTCCTTCCATATTTCAAACTGAATAGTTAAGGGGATGTGAAATATCCAAAAACCCACACGAAATTCACTCGCCTTCCATGTATGCTGTTGCCTTTTATATTATACAGTATACAGGAAACTCACTTTCTGCAAATGTATTTTGTGCTTGTGTTCATCAATACCATGTCTAAAAACCAAATAAATTCTCAATTTGCACAATTTTTTTTTTCACAGTAATACACACCAATGTTATTTTTACACAATTTTGTAATTTCATGACCCTCAGGAACATAAAACTCACATAGAAAAAAGTACCTGCATATGTATATGCTGTCTATATAATTCATTTGCTCTTTACAGTACAGTTGTACAGTACTTGCCTCTCCATGAACTGATGTCAGAAAAATGTACAGTATCAGGTCATTTTGGTTTTTAACACGTTTCATATTCATGTTTCTAATAGATATCTGTAGGTGTAACCAGGTCCATCAGTAGCTAATCTCAATGATTACTGCACTGGTAATGTCTATCTGTCTATCTATCTATAGCTCTGACGCCTCGTTCCCTCCGGGAACTCCCCCCAAGGGGGTGGCCACGGCAGAAGTGTCTCCAGTTCTCCCTGTTCCAACACTCCCTCCTTACTTGTTCAAGCCCTCCTCTACCCCTCACGTTTCTCTCACTTACATACATTTGCTGGTAATGGTTGGTAACTACTAAGTTAATACTTATCACCCAGGGATTAGAGGTTAAAAAAGAGCTGATCACAGAAGACAGCAGCTACAAAAACATACCCTACTGAGTTCTGAATGTACCCTTGACATAGACTAATTACTGTACACTGTATCATTTTATCAAGCCACCTTTTAGGCAGGCAATAGCTTATGCTTGTTTATTATGCTATACAGTATTGTTAAAGATTTCAACTTCTGTGCAATGTGTAGGCTAATGATTCAATGTATATTTAATTTTAACATCTTTCTTTCCAGTTGTGCACTGCGGGAGCTATAAACGAACAATACATCGCTGTGGTTCTACTTGATCTTCAACAACCGTTGTGTTTCAGTGTTTATTAGCAAAGTGTTCCTTGAAATTACCCCAACAGGGGCTACCCAATACTGTACAGAACTAATAAGAAAATATATATTTTAAGATTTCTGAAACATTTTGAGACAAATTAGTGCACAGCCTTTCACTCTTCTTCTTTTGCTTAAGTTGTGGGTGCCCTTGTGCATTCGTTTATGAGTTTTTTTGTGAGGTGCGTGAGACAGTGAGTGTTGTGGTGACGTGAGGGCTTAACTATATATAGAGAGAAACATTACTTTTAAGTGTGAGGGACAGGAATCCTACCACCACCATGACTGCCAGTTTTGATCCTCACGACCGAACATGGTAAGTAACTTTTTCTCACTATTACTTTCCTTTGAATATTGTTGCTGCTATAATGTTTCTGGCTAAAGATTGCCATTCTTTGTTTACCTTTAATAAAAAATATACTAGTGTGATGGTTAAGGCAATGTATTCCTCTAATTGTTGAACAGTGAAAGTGACCACAGCAAAGGTAAGGTGGGCTGAAAGTTTTAGGTGTATCATATTCTATCATTTACTGTTGAGGATTGTCTGATGAGAGATTAGATTTATTTATATACTGTAGTTACATTGATGTGTAATATTCTGCATTTTATGTACAGTACTTGCTTTTATATGTATTGTATAGTACAGGGTACAGTAGTGGTAGCAAATTGGTAACAACTGTCTTCTTGCAACTTCTGTAATACAGTTAAATTTTTGAGAAGGTGTACATAAATATATGGTGATTGAATGTAGGAAATTACCGGTAGGCCATTTAGTTGTGAAGCAAAAGAACTTCTACATGACCCATACCGATAACTATAACAAAAGTAGAAGAGATTTGCAAGGCGTGTTTGTTAGGGCTGGCAACCCAATTTTAACTTGACAGTTCATGAAATAGCTCCATTTACACAAAATCCCGATAAGAACTGTTATTTAGAGTTCTAATTTTTTTTTACATCCAGCCTGATTGAAGGGACTTTCTTCGTGTATGTAAGCACCTGTTGGGGAGATGGGTACTGGGAATTTCATGGGCTTGTAATGGGGGGTGGAGGGTAGGGGTTATACATGAGCGTGACCCTTTTCACCAGGTGTTTTGACTCAGATTTTTCATTTTTCCTTGAGGAACTTCAACAACTAGCCAACTTTAACTATGCTAACCAGTAACAACTAGTAGAGCCTATACCTCCATCAGATTTGAGATAGATAGGCTAATCGATTATAATTTAAATCGGAGTTTCTGAGACAATATGCTGGCAATTTGGAGTGATGAGAATGATTGGAATTATGAGAATGAAAGGGGTAAGGACACAGGCGGTTGGTGTCGGAAAATGCACGTTCAGAAAGTGCCAGTGACATCTGCGCCACGTTATTACTTATTAATTTGTTATTCGAAGAGCGTAATTTAGATAATTGAAAGATATATTTAAAACATCTTTACTTCGTTGAGTATGGTCACTAACTACAGATACGGAATTTCTTCTCTTGGCACCACCCACTATCAGTCTGCCATCACCATGACCACGGTCGGCCAGTGTACGCTTGAATCGCTTCACTTCATCCCCTTTATTTAAACCCAGCCCACCCACACAATCCAATATAGCTATTTGTGGTCCATTCACTCATTGCTTGCCGTCCATTCTGTGGCCTAGGAGACAGGTGGTGTCCGTCTGACGTAAGTCTGTCGCATAGCAGACTGCAATATTAATAACTTGCCATTATTTTAGTTAAAAACTGCATTGACTTCCTCTTGCTTAATTAGGCAAATTGTTGAGAAAAAGAATTAGTACTTGGTTTAATTCAGAGAAAAGTGTGAATAGTGTGAACTAGAAGCTTTCAGGATGTGTTGATGTGATATGGAAACCCTGAGGTGTAGTACTGTTAGTCTTGCTTGGAATCGTGCTTGGCTACATTACCTTTAAGTGCTGTAAGATTATACGCTTAGACTTTGATTATACGGTTCTGTATTGACGAGGTGAAATACACACGTGAACAGTGTCACTTCGGCTTTGCTACGGAATTCCCAACAAACGAAGGTGTAAATTTCTGGTGTGGCCTGTTTTCTACATTATCCATCTATCTTATTACTAACCTACTTCAGCAATATCCTAGTTTTGGCAATACGGACCAGAAAACCCATCGAATTCCATAAATAGAAACGCTCTAATGTTAGTATGGTATACTCTCACCCAAAAGTTCCTTAATTAACTCCGCCAACCAGTATCGAAGAACCCTTAGATTAATTTGTATCTTTTTTTTTTTTTTTTTTTTGCTGGTTGGCACTGAGACAATCATGAACATCTGAAGCAGCCAGGGAGCAATTGCTGGTTGGCAGAGTTAAGGGGGTAATTAACTTTTGTTACATAGGAGTACCATGATTCCACCAAAGTATGCCAGGAAACAGGACCAGATGAACAAAAATAATTATATTCTGTTGCTTGGAATAGTTTGGACGAATCACTGTGTGTACTTTCCCCTTAATTAACGAACCTCTGGGTGAGAGTGTGTGTACATTAGTGTTCATCACGAATTAGCATGGCTTTATATGGACTAGTTAGTGTTCATAGTTACGTTACGGTAAGCTACTATCCTACTTGACCTGTAGAAAAGATAATCCAGTCGATACTACACAGCGAAAACCCAATCGACATTACCGTACACAGAGAAAACCCAATCGATATTATCCTACACAGAGAAAACCCAATCGATATTAGGCTACACAGCAAACACTTCCTATGGCCGGCATGTTATGGGGTTGGATCTTGGGTGTAAAATGTCCAAAACACAACACCTTCGACCATGACCTATTTGCTATTGAACGTTTTCTGTAGGCAGTCACTCAATCTTTAAGATTTGTATGCTCATGTTTCTATGGAAGGATACGCTACGTTACCGAGTAGGCTAGACTGTGTGTGTTATACGGTAGGACCCATACCGGTACACCTAGGCTATAACGTGTTTCAAGGTATTTCCGTACCAATAGTAAACCGGTTTTGAGGTTTCGATGTTTCTAAGATAACTTGATTTTGTAGACCAGTTTTTGTCCACGTCGCAGAGTAGAGGGTTACAGTAGGCCTATGTAGCCTATGTGGTGTAACGGTTGACATGGCCAGTGCTCTCAATAGCCGTAGAAAACTTTAAGGGACACTGTGTTGTAGTCAGAAAATTTTGGAAATAAATGAGTCCTTCAGATATTGCCACGAAACACTACTTAGGCTATCTGGAAGTAGCTTGTTTCGTGGCATGTTCAGGAGGAATCAGAAGCCTCCCATTTTCATACACGATCACAGGGTCCTTAAGTATGATAGTAAACATTGGCTGGAATCCGCCTAACTCATTACACGGTTTTGAGGAAGTGATAGTCTATTGGCATTTCTACGTGTTGCATGAAAGCTTATAGATTAACTTAGTTAGCCCACTATACGGCCTATATACCTTTATTTTGGGTCACTTTCAGTTAAAGTATATATACACCGCATCGTATGTTAAAGTGAAGAACATTTATAGAAGGAAGATCCCTCCAAAGCATACTAAGAAACAGACAAGACATATCAGAGTTGGCGCGAGACAGCACGTGGGGATGCAGCGGAAGGACGAGTTTGTTGACATTACGGCACTATGTACACAACAGAGCTTGGTGGGTCGTATACCGTACCTCAAGGCCAGGTGTAAATTGTTTGCCATACCACTACCACTCAACCACACCTAATACCAGCTTAGAAAGTTAGGATAGTTGGTCATGTCTCACATCTATTATGATTTGATCAGCATCGAGTTGATATTGGGCTTCGTTTATAATGTACGGAAAACTGTATAAAAAGTGCCCTTATTAAGAATATTACACGAGAACGGAACAATGTTTTATTTAAGCCTTGGATTTACGGACACGTCAGACGTCCAACATTGACACTTTGGCACGCAGTATTGTACTCAAACTGTGTGTGTGTGTGTGTGTGTGTGATAACCGTGCTAGTCGACATAATAACGAAAGAGTGTCCGCTAAACCCATCCCTGAGTCGAGAAAACTTATATAAAATCTTACTTTTATTACGCTAGCGAGGTGTCTTGCTGTTCTTCATAGAGAATATAATGAGGTAAAGATAGTGTGAAAAAAAAAAAATACTCCCATCATAAGCCTACATGTGAGAATTGTCAGGGCGGAGTAGGCCTATGAACTGTTGGGAAAAACCTTATGAACCAATGAGTAGATAATATTGGTCGGTCCACAGCAAGAAATAATTAGAGAGCTGCAGTAAGTGGCTTAGAAAGTGAAGCAAGAGAAGGGGAATGACTTGAAGTTAACATGACCTTGGTGACTTAAGAATGATGCTGTCAACCCGTCAGACCAGCCAGCCAGCCAGCCAGCCAGATGTGGGTCATTCTTCATACTGTTAGAAGTAGTGTTACAGGGAGCATACATGGTAGCACAAGAACTATAGGAATCAAATATGTGAGGAGCAGATAGTTATTAATTAAAGGGGGGGAAATACAGTGTTGGTAATTCTGGAGCAACTGATTGATGCCTCTCAGTATTCCAAGCAACAGGTCAATCCATATTTTTTTTGTTCATTTGGTCCTGTTTCCTAGCCTACTTTGGAGACTATAGACTCAGCCGTCCAAACACTGCTACGAAACAGATCCCATATTTTTCCCCACTCAAAGCATATGGTCCCCTTTAAGTAACTCGACCCTTTTGTACTGATACGGTTTCATAAGAGTATACGAAGCGATAAAAAACCACAAAGCATGGATTATAAACTCTACCGATTCGGCAGTAACTTGTGCAATAGTTATTAATGTAAGTCGCCAGCTCAGAAAATTACCAGTGAGGTGTGTGACGGTGAACTCGCTTTAAAAAATGTTCCCTGATCAGTCATACCTTCATACACCCTGTCACGTCCACTTCCATTCACTCTCGCCACCACAACACTTTCTCTTGTTTACTTCACATACGGCTACCTGTGTGATATGTTATATTTAAGGGGAGATTCTCTTGTTGGTAATTGGTAAGGCTACTGATTCCTACTAACTATACCGGAAAACAGACACCCTCAATGGTACTAATAGTGGATCTGTTTCGTGTTTCAATTCATCAACAAAAGAATCTACCCTTAACGGCATTAGTTACTAAATCTGCAGATTGTTTCAGATTCTGCTGCCACAAGAGGTCAGTGTAATCGCCTGACGTGAAGTGTAGTATGCCTAGAATGTTCAGCTCCATATATTACTAAGGAGTATAACCTCTTCTAGAATTAATAAGACAGCCATGTTTTGTGAAAAGTAAAAAACCACAAACACGCCATTTGACTTGGCGACGTCTGCTGTTAACGGTAATGAAGACAATATTAAAACATAACTGTACATTCAAGGTTCGTAATGTTGTTGATATGTGTTTCTATAAGTTTAGCCTTTTATAATATTAGTCTACATGCAGTTAATACCGGTATCTTATTCTTTTACGACCTTGGACCTATTGTAGCCCACCAGTGTAAGTCTAAGCTAAAGTAGTTTGTTATATACCTTAGGGGGGGGGGAGATAATGAATATATCAGTGATTGTCGGTATATTTTCGTCGTTGCCATTTACTGATGAAGGTGAAATAGATCTGCTATATGTATTATGTAGGCTAACCATGAAAGAATGAAAAAAAGAGAGGTGTTGAGGAGAAGAGCGGATCGACTGTGCAAACATCACTTTCCATATTGAGCACTTGGCGGGCAGCAGGGAAGGGGATGGTATGCTGAGAAGTGGAAGGGAAGGGAGGGGAGGATGATAGCAGATGGGAAGAGTGGAGGAAAAGAAGGTTGGAGTGAGAGTGGAGGGAAGGGATTGGATGGCAGACATGGAGAGTGGAGGGAAGGGATTGGATGGCAGACAGGGACATTGGAGAGAAGGGAAGGTGCATATGGTGTGTTGGTAAGGAGGTAAAGTATTAAGGGAAACAAACACTCCTCATACATGGGAACGGAGAGAGCTGCGAAAAAGTGCAAGGGAATTGTACTGAGACACTCGTTTTGGAGATACACTTTTTGGCAAACTGGAATGCTGCTATTCATCCTAATTATGCCTGAAAACTGACGCCCTCAATGGTACTAATAGCTGTTTTTTATGTTTCGTGGCATACTTTGGAGGAATCCGAGACCTTCCAGTACACAAACAAAAGAATCCTTAAGGGTGTCTGTCTGTCATACACTGCAGTCGGTGGTCAGGCCTGCACACCCTCGGGACTTGACGCAAGGGCGCTATCACGATGATGAAGACAACCTACCCGAGAGGCATTGCTGTGTATATTATTGTGTATCGTGTTTATTTCTTTTGTAATCTAATGATGTGAAGGGAACTATGGTTTATTTATATACAGTTTGTGGACATAAAGTTTCAGAACATGTGGAAAACTCAAAACAAATTGCTGGCTTAATTAATGTTTTTACGTTCTCATATGATGTTATTATTTTGAATGTTGAGTAGCTGTTTGTAGTAAATTAGAAGATGATGCTTAAACTTACTTATTGGCAAGTTTCTCAGCTAACGAACAGAGGGAAGCTGTCAAACGTTAACATGATTCACTCCAATGTGGATGCTTCTTATTTATTGACCCCGACTGTACACACGAGCCTCTCCACAATGCACTGACTCGACAATTGCCTTCAAACGGACAATGAGTGAGTGACCTTAATGGATAGTTAATGAGAGAGGAATGTTAAGTAGGTCAGATGAGTTTCACCTTTTCTTTCCCCACTTGTCTTGACGAGGTCCAGTTATCTCACAAGTAAGGAAAGTAAGGAAGTGAAACAGGACCAGATTTTGAACTGTGTGTGTGTGTGTGTGTGTGTGTGAGTGTGTGTGTGTATGTCTGTCTGTCTGTCTGTGTGTGTGTGTGTGTGTGTGTGTGTGTGTGTGTGTGTGTGTGTGTGTGTGTGTGTGTGTGTGTGTGTGTGTGTGTGTGTTTGTTTTCGCGGTAGGAAGAGAATATGTATACAGTGGATTGGTGCCAAGTTTATCGGTGCAGTCATCTTTATTTTTTGTTTCCGCGTTGACGATGTAACGAACGAGATAGAATTTATATGACCGCGAGTATTGACTGATGAAACACACTCGACTCCATATATACGTGATAGGTCATGAACTCTTCGAAATGTCAGAATTCTTTCAAGATATACACTAGTGCAACCCAACCATGATAATTATGCAAGAGACAATATCACATACCTTTACCAAGTTACCTAATTAAACCTCTGACATATCCCTCATGCGGTTCGGTGGGTTGTTCAATAAGTAGATAAATTAAGATGATGAAAGGTTAATGTTTTTGATATTGTTGTGGTTATTTTACGATACCAAAGATTGCACAGGCTAAGAGAGGAAAGACAGTGAAGATTAACCCCCCCCCCTCTCCCTGCCTGCCCCATTTTGCAACCCCCCAAAATTGCCCTCTCCATTCTTGCAATCCCTTCAACCAGTCTCCATTCTTGCAACCCCCTAAATCCTCTCCATCCTTGCCACCCTCTAAACCCTCTCCATCCTTGCAACCCCTTTAACCAGTCTCCATCCTTGCAACCCCCTAAATCCCCTCCATCCTTGCCACCCCTATAAATCCTCTCCATCCTTGCCACCCCCCCTGTGCTGCCCATCCCCTTACTATCCCATACTATCCCACTTCTGCACATTATGCATCCACGGCACGCCACGAGAAGGTCGCCTCACTTGGTAGGCTACACATAATAATAGGGTCTGCCAGTAATTTAGCTGCTGTTGGAGCCTAGACGTCGTAGCCTTCACTTAGACAATTTGGATACATAAGTTCATCATTGTACGGTTGCCCACAAGAATTCTTACACAGGCTATAATATGGAAAGAGTGGTCAGTATTATTCTGTAAGTACTGCAATGATTAATGATCTACCAAGTGACACGGTGCACATTGCAAGATGATAAACCTTATAATAATGTTGCATTGCAGTTAGGTTATCTTAAATTTTGCTTTCTGTTGCAAACCCTCGAAAACAACGGCGTGTGTACGAATTCTTGTGGCCAAAAATACGAGTATAGGTCCAGTATTGATGTTTTCTTGTTTGATATACCGTACACACCTCCGTCAGGTTTTGAACTTGGTAGGCTACTTTAATTACTTGTAAATCTGGTAGAATTCTTGATAAAGTATCGTATGAGATTTTAATCCGATAAGATTTTGTTTTTCGGGATTGTTGCTTACCAGTAGTTCAGTGTAAGTTTAAGGAACGAAATTATTTCCTGTATGGTACGGTAACTGATGATTAACTCCTAGACGTAACTCAGGTCTTTTATGACCTTTTAATCGTCTATCGTCGTTGTAATATGTTGCTTAAGACACACTGTTGATGAAGGCTGAATAATTGAGGATTTCATGTAGTTTGTAACACTTAAATGTCAAGGGTAGGCTACATCCCTTCGATAAGATATTCTTCAGATATTAAGAGAATATGCACGTGTCTTGCATACCGGTACCTGTATTGCCATTAATATTATGAATACCATGTAGGGCTATACTGTATGTGGAGGTACTGGTATGTGATAAAAATATTTCAGCATATTGATTAGGAAAATTATTTTTATTTATGGTATTTATAATTATAATATTTTTTTGAGAGATGTAGATAGGAGGTATTTTGGTACCTGTACATTCCTTAGGTTCCTCGTGTGGATGTTTGTAGTGTGTGGAAGTGGTGTGGTGGTGGGGGGGGGACGTGTGTTGCGCTGCAGGGGGTGGTGTCTGGTGGGGTGGGGTGCTGAGTGCGTGGACTGCGTGTGTGAGTGAGAAAGGAGGGCGTGTCTGAGGAGGGAGGGTTTCAAGAGCACTCGCTGGCCTCAAGATGTGACCTGGCCCAGACTGTCGGTCCCCTCCATCCCACCACCACTCCCTTACCAGCCTCTCTGTTGTTCTCTCCTCCCCTCATCACCCCCCCCCCTTTGCTGTAACCCCCCTCACCACCACTCCCCTTTGCTGTTCCCCCCTCACCACCACTCCCCTTTGCTGCCCCCCCCCTCCCCTCACCACCACCTCTCCCCTCTTCTATTGTCTCTTCTCCCCCTTCCCTCCTCTCTCCTCTCCTCACTTCACCCTCCCCTTCCTCATCTCAGCAACACCTGTCATCCAAGTCGGCCCCACACTTAAGGGGACATTCCCTTGTTGTTGGTGAATTGGAAGGTCTATGATTCCTCCTTACTGTATCACGAAACACATCTCCTATTAGTACCATTGAGGGCATCTGTATTCTGGCATACCTATATAGGAGGAATCAATAGCCTTCCAACTTACCAACAATAAGATAATCTCCCCATAATTAAAGGTTCTATCACCACCAACAATTTTCATCCTCCTTCGTCCTTCATTCTCCGATCAGGGCCACATTTTTTTTTTTTTTTTTTTTTTTTATTCCGGTCCAATTCGTGAGCCGCCTCCTTATCCCCTCGAGAACAGGTAGGAAGGAGGACGGACAAATCTTTAAGGAGATAACACACTTTTGTTGGTACATTGGAGAGCCTTATTAATTCCTCCAAAGTATGTCAGCGAGTAGGATCTGATGTGTAAGTGAGTGTATGTGCGTGCGTAGTTGAGTGTGTCTATGAGTGTAGGTGCGTGCGTAGGTGAGTGTGTGTGTGTGTGTCTGTGTGTCTGGAGAAGTGCCAGGACATGAGGGGAGATCCTGGCCTCGGAAAAAGAGCCAAGAGCAACACTGACAGAGCCAGACACGAACCAACAGAGAGAGAGAGAGAGAGAGAGAGAGAGAGAGAGAGAGAGAGAGAGAGAGAGAGAGAGAGAGAGAGAGAGAGAGAGAGAGAGAGAGAGAGTAAAGATAAGCAAACAAACAGGAAGAGAGAGAGAGAGAGAGAGAGAGAGAGAGAGAGAGAGAGAGAGAGAGAGAGAGAGAGAGAGAGAGAGAGAGAGAGTAAAGATAAGCAAACAAACAAACAGGAAGGGCAGGGGTAGAAATGTATACAAACTTTTTATTGAATGAAGGCTGAACAGACAATAATAATAATAATAATAATAAAGGACTAGATGACTGAAATATACAGTACCGGTAGCACTATAAGAAAGCCGACAATTTTACACTACGTCAACCAAACACTAAAACATTAATTAAGGTCCCTGTGATCGTGTATGAAAATTGGAGGCTTCTGATTCCTTCTAACTTTGCCATGACACAAGCTTCTCCATAAAGGAGTTGTTTCGTGGCAATATTTGAAGGACTCGCCAACCTCAAATTTTCCACCTACATAACTGGAGCCCTTAATTAAGAGGATAGAACATTTTTGATACATTAGAGTGTCTTGATCACTGCAAAAAATGCCAAGAAACAGAATCGATTAATAAAAATAGTGATGGTCTGTCGCTTGATATATATAGTTTGGAGGAATAATTTACTCCAGATTTACCAACACCTTAAAACAGTTTGGGTATGTTAATTTGGTTAGTGTGTAAAGGAAATTTAGTTTTTGTCAGCAATTTGAAGGTAACTTATGATTCCTCCAAACTGTGACACAAATCAATCATGACCCTTATCGGGAAATTAAATTCAGACTAAATTGATGGGCTACTGATTCCTCCAAACTATGACACGAAACAGATCTCCTATAAAAGTCGTCTGTTTAGTGGTAGAGTTTGGAGGAATCACAGACCTTCCAATTCACCAACAAAAAAAATCTCCTCTTTAGCAGGTATCACACGGGTCCTGTTTTCCTCCGTCCTGTGACCAATCTAATGCTTCCTACGTCCTCCAACTCGTTTTAGGAAGTGTAGATGACAACGACGAATTTATGCCAGGCAAATTATTTAACTGTAGATCGGAGGAGGGTGGACGGAAAACGGAGGAAAATACGTGGGAGTCTTGTTTCGGGGCAATATACAGACTCATGCTTGGTCTCCTAAAAGTCACTAAAGTCACTCTCGAGGGATGCTGGTAATTGGTGTGGTGTGTGCTGGGGTTAGGGTGAGGGGATAAACATAATAACTTGGGGCCTTAATGATGCAAGTCTTCCATTCAGGATTTTTTAATGAGTCGACTTTTGGTTTGTCGAGTGCTGCTGCTGCTGGTACGTGGGTGTCGCTTGAATTACTTTTTTGCCATGCGGGACCTGAAGGGGAAAAATGTGATGTTTGTTGGATACTTGGAGGCTGATGATACTGCAAGCTGATGAAAAACAATATGTACAGTACCGTTGGCCACACGAGAAGCTGGTTGGTACTCCTCTCGTACATAGAGTTTGTAGTGACTTTAAGGTGAAATTCTTTTATTGGAAAATTGGAAGATTACGGACTCCTCCTAACTATATATTGGAAAACAAATACCTATTCTATTTCGTGGCTTATTAGTTTGGAGGAATCAGAGACCTTCAAAATCACCATCAAACTAATCTTCCCTTGAGGGTCGGTCGGGGTTATATAGAGAGGAAAGTGAAAGAGACGACTGGACTTTTTCTTAGTATGACAGTGAAGGAGTTGTGGAGCCGGAAGATAACTGAAGAGGGAAGGGGAGGGAGGAGACAGGACGTGACGGGACAAGGGGGGGAAGGAATGAGTACTGTATTGGTGAGCAAGCAAGAAAAATAGGTTCTACTCGTAACTAAAATTATATATAAGGTTAAGGGGAAGGAGTGAGTACTGTATTGGTGAGCAAACAAGAAAAATAGGTTCTATCTATAAGGTTAAGGGGAGATTCTTCAGTTGGCGAATTGGAAGGTCTCGGATTCCTTAATTAATGGGGAAATTTTGTGTTGGTAAATCTGGAGAAACTGAATCATCCAAACTATTCCAAGCAACAGAACACCATTATTTTATATCATCTGGTCCTGTTTCCTGGCATACTTTGGAGGAATCAAGGCACTCCAATGTAACAAAAGTGAACAACACCCTTAAATCTATGTGCTACGAAACAGATCAACACTCCACGGACATGCAAAATAAGTTTCCAGGTTTGCTTCGAATATATTCTGATTAAGTTTCAGCGATCTTCATCATCAAGTATGAAGCAGTATTATTAATAAAGCATTTGGTTCACTGCTATGTCACATGATTCGAAACTTCAACAAGACCTGCTGGATACTTTTTATTTATGGCTCATGACTGTATTTATATCCTCAGTAAGAGAATGTTTCAATGGGCGCTATAGTAAAGGAGATGAGGGGACTAAAAATGACTGATATGAATAGGAGGCAGAAAGTGACAGACAGTGGAGTGGGTGGTGGTGGTGGTGGTGGTGGAGAAGCGAACAGGGCATTAGAGAGTAAGAGAAAGAGCTTGGTGGTAGAGGAGGTGAGGAGGACGAGAGAGAGAGAGAGAGAGAGAGGAGAGAGAGAGAGAGCGAGAGAGAGAGAGGAGAGAGAGAGAGAGAGAGAGAGAGAGAGAGAGAGAGAGAGAGAGAGAATGTGTGTGTGTGTGTGTGTGTTGTTTTGAGTATGTTTGTGTGTGTTTTGAGTATGTTTGTGTGTGTGTGTGTTTTGAGTATGTTAGTATGTTTGTTTTGGGTATGTTGGTGTGTGTGTGTGTGATGAGAAATGTACTACGAACGATTGGTATGTGAGAACGGAAATAGTGGAAGGTCAAGAGTTTAGAGATAACAGAGAGACGAATGAAGGGACCTTGAGGGAGTGACCAAAAGAAAGATGGGTAAAGGGAGTCGTGAGAAAGAAGGGGAGGGAAGAGGGGAGTCAAGGAAGAGGGAAATACAGTAGAAGCATTATTGAGGAAGGGAAGGGAAGCGGAAAAAATGAATAGGAGAGAGAGACAAGTAGAAAACAAGGAGGGAAATACAACCAACAGCAATATTGAGGAATGGAAG
>JAWQEG010004289.1:0-24929 GCA_033782935.1 Petrolisthes cinctipes
ACTGAGGTTGTCTGTTTCCAGGCATAGTTTGGAGGAATCAGTAGCCTTCCAATTAACCAAAAAGAGGTTCTCCATTTATTATTTTTCCAGCCGTATATATTTGTTGTGTAAATATAATTTGGAGATGTATTTTTTTCATAATGAGCAAGGCGAGGACAAAAGACATAAAGGTCGCGTAATTTTATGTCCTCCCTTGTTAAATAAAAAGAATGTAAAAGGTCCAAACTCGTGTCCAATTTCGTTCGAGATGCCTTGACTCGTCGCGTTTGTTGAAATATTGTAAGTCGTAGTAAGGGTACAAGATGGATTGCGATAGAGTGTTACAGTGTTGACAAGTTGTTTACCTGTACAAATTGTAAAGTAAACAAGAGCAAAACAAGAATAATATGATGAAGCTAAGCAGGTTGTGAGATTTTTACCCGAGACTATGAGTGACAAACATAATATAGGAACACCAATAATTCTCTTTATCATAAAACAATAATACAGATTTATAATAATAATAATAATAATAATAATAATAATAATAATAATAATGATAAAAATAAAATAAAAAATAAAATAAAAATAATAATAATAATAATAATAATAAAAATGACGACAACAACAACAACAACAACAACATAATAATAATAATAATAATAATAATAATAATAATAATAAATGCCTCACCCCAGCTTTCTACATTAGGCTTCGACCCCCTGACCACTATATAAAGCGCAGGCGAGTCAAATGTCAGGTGGCTCGACCCGTGACTCACCTGGAGGCTAATTGCAAGGCCGTCACACCTGGACACAGACGCAGGGGGGAGGGAGGGGGAGAAGGAGAAGAAGAGGAAGGGGTGGGGGTGATGAGAAGCTGGGAGAGTAATGTAGGAAGAGATTGAAGGAGAGAGAGTGAGAGAGAGGGGAATGAATGGAGGAAGAGGGTAAATAGCTGGAAGAAGAGGGAGAGAAATGGATGGAAAAAGGAGAGTGAAATGGATGGAAGGAGAGAGAGAGAGAGAGAGAGAGAGAGAAATGAGATGGAGGAAAATTGATGGAAAGGGAAGAGGAATAATTATTACTTCTACACCTCCCCTTCATCGTTTCTCATTTCTCCTTCTCTCCTCCCCTCTCCTCTCGTTACCCCCCCCCCTCCCCACCATAGGATGAAGGGGTGTGGAGGGGGGTGGAGGGGAGGGGAGTGGGTTATAGCAGCTATCTAGTCTGCCAACTTTCACATCTATGTATGTATGTCTCACTGACAGTCTCGCACACAACCTCTCGGGAATTTCTTTGATATTTTTTCCCCTCTTTCTCTTAAGGACCCTGTGATGGTATATAAAAAAATGGAGGCTTCTGATTCCACCTAACCATGCCACGAAACAAGCTCCTTCCTTAGAGGTGGTGTTTCGTGGCAATATTTGAAGGACTCATTTACCTCCAATTTTCTGACTACAACACAGGGTCCCTTAAAGCAATGTCACCATTTCTCTACAAACCTTTATTAAATTTAACAGAGGAATGCAAAATATAGATGTAGGTAAATAAATATAGATAAATAGATAGAAATAGATACAGACACGGTATTATGAAGGTGGTGGAGAGCGTAACTTCACTTTTTTCTGTTGACATTAACACAGTGGAAGCATCAAAGCATGGAAACGGATTTCACTTCTCTCTGTTCTCTGACCACACGAGCACACGAGTATTGGTGGCCTGAATGAACTGCAAGCTTTAATGTCAATATTTGATCAAACCAAAAGTACAAATATGCTTGAATGTACTCTTAGCATACACTCACGTACCGTACCCACTTCCTGTCAATCTCCACTCCTTGTCTACTTACCTACCTTTACCTCCTGCCCTTCTGTTCCTTCCCTGCCTCACCTTCTTCCCTTCTTTCCTTTGCCTTCCACGTGACTCTCACCTGCCCGTCTGTCTGACCTTTTCTTACCCCCCTTCCTCCCTTCACATTGAGCTTTCATGAGACATTAATCCACGAGACTATGAAGGATGGAGGGTAGCTTTATCTCCTTCCCCTTCCCTGCTCGCCCTTCCCCTTTTCTCCTCCTTCCCTCTCCTCTCTTCTTCGTTACTTCTTCTCCTGTACACTCCTCTATCCAGCTCTAGCCTCCGATAAACACCTACAAACCCTGTTACTTCTCCCCTACAAAAATCCTCACTCCTCTGGCTGACCTACCCAACCTATACTATCCCTCCCTTCTTACTCCTACACTCTTGCTAAACATGACCTCCGTTATGTGCAAAATAAAGAATAACACTCCTAGACACACACAAAAACACACAGAGTACGTTTTATAACCCTGGCCACGAGGGTCGGGGGAAAATAGTGGTTATTATGAGAAAAGAAGTGGTGAGTTCAATTCCGGAAGCAATTTTCCAGACTTAATTTAACCTATGATTGCAATCCAGTAACCTTTTACTGTTAAACAGGCAGACCTTCGTGACAACATTTATCTACCACTGAACCATTGCTAACATTACTGACTTCTCTATAATCAACAATGAATATACTCATGACTTCATCCATAAATTGATATTCATTGGTCTTGTTTAAATAAGTCACAGTTGACGGATACCACCAGGCGTAACATTAGTTGTCTGGAATCCTCTTTCCGAGTCCGAAAAAAAAAAGTATCTTTCCTGACCCCAGGATGTAAAGATGTAATTATTCCGTGGAGCACATGTACAGTACAAACCTTCCATCCTATTGACGTCATGGTGATGCAGATAACAGCCTTGAACCTCTGCATAAAAGGGGAAGACTGTACACATATGTCACAGTAGTGGTTAACAGTCATATAGGACATGTCACAATTCTCACCCCCCCCCCTCTCTCTCACACACACACAACTCTGTCTTGTTGTTCTACTTTAACGTTGTGTGAGGAGATGCGTTGAATGAGGGAAGCAGAGCAGTATACAGAATATAGAGAAGCAGGATAGGACAAAGTATGTTAATGCAGGGGAATATATAAGAGGATCAATGTTATAAGCAAAGCAGGTACAGCACAAAGTCATTTGTAGAAATTCTTACTAAGATACCATGAAATCCTACCACATACTGGCTGGAGCAAATGAATCCTCCAGACTAGTCCCAGTAACAGTACTATTAATTGATTTGGCCTGTTTCTTTGCAAAATTAAGGAATGGGTAGCCTACAATGTACAGTCGCGGCACATAATCCTTGACCAGACTATCCCCTTACATACTTACACCATGATCAAGGACTATGTGCCGCGACTGTACACTCTTGGTCAGAAGTTGTGTCCTGATCCCTTGGCACGATGAATCGCAGCTAGCAGAGCTTTGACGATTCGAACTACTGTGTGGTGTTGTAGAGAGACGCACAGTTGTTCGAACCTTCAAAGCTAGGCTGTTTGCGATTCATCTTGCCAGGGGATCGGGACACAACTCCTGACCGCGAGTGTACCAAAGGTGGGTCAATATTACCTTCTTAAAGACGAACACACCAATCACTGAACTATACCAAGACAAGTATCGAACACAATGACTTCCAAACCATGCAGACCGATACTGTTGGTGTTGTCTGTTGCAAAATGACACATGAAACTAGAAATGTGTGTTTGTTTACTGTACTACAACCAACCAAGCAACCAACCACTGTACAGATAGAGCCATCAAGACATTCACAATAACATAACCACAACCTTCACTCGTCACAAGGACCACAACAATCACAAGCACTCCTCGCTATTACTTGTCTCACCACCACCACTACCACCACCACCACCACCACCACCACCACTACTTCATCATCATATCAACTCCACCACCACTACCACCACCACTACTTCATCATCATATCAACTCCACCAGCACCACCACCACCACTATTTCATCATCATATCAACTCCACCACCACCACCACCACCACTATTTCATCATCATATCAACACCACCATCAATTACCATTCTGCACTATCATCAACAGTCGTATCATACCATTACCATCGCCACCACCACTTCATTTTCATCATCACCACTACCACAACTTCATTTTTATCATCACCACTAACACCACTTCAATATCATCATCACCACTAACACCACTTCAATATCATCATCACCACTACCACAACTTCATTTTCATCATCACCACTAACACCACTTCAATATCATCATCATCACTACTACCACCACTTCAATATCATCATCACTACTAACACCACTTCAATATCATCATCACTACTACCACAACTTAGTTTTCATCATCACCACTACCACCACTTCATTATCATCATCACCACTACCACCACTTCATTATCATCACCACTACCACAACTTCATTATCATCACCACCACTACTTCATTATCATCACCACCACTACTTCATCACCACCTTCAATGCCCCATCATCGAAATAAACACTATCACTCATTATCTTCCCTCACATAATTATCATCACCACTATCATCATCTACCATACCAATCTCACCACAATGTCATTACAACTACCACCAACAAATACCGGTCACACACACACACACACACACACACACACACACACACACACACACACACACACTTGCTTAGATTATCTTTTAAATGAGTAGCTACCACACCTGCTACCATTTAACTTGTACCATCACCACCACCACAACCACCACTGTCACCTCAACTACATCATCACTGCTGCCACTATACTCACTATCACCACCATCACTACAGTACATCACAACTACTACCAACATATTCTTCAATCAGCTCTATCACCAAAACCTTGAGTCAAAACCATTACGACCACACCAAAAACACAACCATTACTACCGGTACCAAAACCATCATCAGAAACACCACAACCACCACTACACCACAACCAACACCAAACAACCACTACACCCCAACCAACACACCAAAACTATCACCACACAATAAACACAACCACCACTACACCAAAACCATCACTCCACCATAAACACTACCACTACTACCAAAACCACAACCACCACAATCACAACTACCAAACAACCACCACACCACACAACCACCACTACACCACAACCACAACCACAACTACCACAACCACAACCACAACTACACCACAACCACAACTACCAAACAACCACCACACCACACCACACAACCACTACTACCACAACCACCAACAAGTGCTTCTTTCCTTGCTAAGCATCTCGTATGAAAATGCTTGACAGCATAACAACACCTCTTGCCATGAATGTGTATGTTTATTTTGTGTACGTGTTTGTGTGTGTGTGTGTGGTGTGTATATAGGCTACATGCATGTCTTAGGGAAAGGCCAGTGAGTGCTATCTATGTTGTGTGTATGTGTGTCATGTGTACTTAGATATATAATTATGTTGTGTGTGTGTGTGTGTGTGTGTGTACTTGTAAATTGTGTTAAGCAGTTAGTGTGTGTGTGTGTGTGTGTGTGTGTGTATAAGTGGGCGGTGGTGTGTGTTGTCCTTACGTGCTTGAGAAAGGAATAAGCTCGAGTTTGTTTACATGGGCTGAAACGACATGAGCTTGGGAATGCTTGAGTGTGCTTGAACTTGTGTGTGTCTGGCTACATCTGCTTAGGTCTGCTTGTTGGTGGTGTGTTTGGGTATGGAGGGTAAAGCCGACGTGTATGTGTGTGTGTGTGTGTGTGTGTGTGTGTGTGTGTGTGTGTGTGTGAAGATAGGTTTCTTTGGTAGTGACTGTTTGTGTTTGATGAAATAAATATACTGTCTATATTAGGCGAGGTGTTCTGTCTGATTTCAGGTATATCCAATTAAGTATTGCTGAGAAAATTAACGTATACAGACTCATCATGTTCATATCCACACTCATACACTCATCATGTTCATATCCACACTCATCATGTTCATATATTCATCACATTCCTTCATGGGTATAGACTCATATTCTCATACTCGTCATATTCCAAGTTGCGTGTTCTAATGAGTATATATTTTGAGTATACCCTGTTATCTGCATTATACTGCATTATACTCATTATCATATACCTGAGTGAACTAAAACACGATATAATACAGTATACACCAAGACTGTTTCGATATACACCATAACATACCTCAGCATAATTATAATCTATTTAGGCTTGGGCACTTAAAATTTGTGTATATTATTATTTTTTTATTATTATTATTATTTGGGTCAGATTTCATGGGCTCACCTCAATACACACGAGTACTTGAATAGCTTATGGGAATGAGTGTTTGTTTATGTGTGTCCAAGTAAGGTAGACAAGAGCAAGGACCGGTGTTGTTGTTTGTTGATGGTGATGGCTTTGTTGTTTGTTTGTTTGTTTATGGTGTCATCGTATATACCGGCACCATAATACCAACACTATGGATATTCTTGCATACGACCCTAACAACAACGATGCATGGTGTGTGTGTGTGTGTGTGTGTGTGTGTGTGTGTGTGTGTGTGTGTGTGTGTGTGTGTGTTGGTGGGATGTTGCGTGTTTATGTGTGTGTGTATGTATGTCACGACATTCCGAGAGATTTGTTGATATATATTTTTTTCTGTGTGTGTGTGTGTGTGTGTGTGTATGTGTGTCGGGGTGTTGGTCGGTTGGGATACTGCGTGCTTGTGTGTGTGTGTGTGTGTGTGTGTGTGTGTGTGTGTGTGTGTGTGTGTGTGTGTGTGTGTGTGTGTGTGTGTGTGTGTGTGTGTGTGTGTGTGTGTGTGTGTCCTGTGATACGTGTCATTAAATATTCAACAGGCGTATGCTAACTCAGTACCGGTAATGTATACAAAACATATGATTCTGTATTCCATCATACGTGCCTCTCCATGACTCTGTGTGTGTGTGTGTGTGTGTGTGTGTGTGTGTGTGTGTGTGTAATATTATGATAGAGTGGTAAGAGCTAATAAGTATACAAGTAAGATCCGTATATAAGAATTGTATAATAGCGACGGTAAGGGTATGATTGTAAGACTGGGTTTATACAGTACAATTCTGTGCCAAACTTGAGGAAGATGTGTGTATAGGAGAGTGTGATAAAAGAAAGCCTGGTAGAGAGATATATGAGGTATGTATGAGAGGTATTGAGGTATGGATGTGAGTATAAACAGAAAATGAATGTGAGGTGAGATAAAATGACCACCAAACTTTCACTTACAAAGTCAAGGTGACCTCCTCCTCCAAGTCACCACACCCAGACTCACATCTAAGCACACTATGCTAAAACTAAAGTCAACTACTAGTCAATTAATAAAAATAAAAAATAAAAAAAAACTTTAAAAACCTCATCTGTGGATAGCCTATACATATAACCATACCGTACGGAGTGAATTGGAGGCTACTGATTCCTTCAAACTATGCCATGAAACACACTCTATCAAGATAAGTTATTTTTGCTTAACATTTTGGAGAGGTCAGTACCCTCCAATTCACCAACAGTGGAGAGGGCCCGAGGGAGGAAGAAAGGAGTAGGAAGAACGGTAATAAAGAGAGCCCATGAGAGAAGAGGAGGAGGGGAGGGAAGGGAGAAGGAGAAAGAAAGGGAATGAAGAGGACGCTGAGGAGGGAAGAGAAGACGGTAAGGGAGAAAGAAGAGGGGAAGGAAAAGGGGAGGGGAGTGGATGGAAGAGAGGAGGGGACGGTAAGAGAGGAGGGGAGTGGATGGAAGAGAGGAGGGGACGGTAGGAGAGGAGAGAGGAGGGGACGGTAGGAGAGAAGAGAGGGGAAGGGAGTAGGAGGATGAAGGGGAAGGGAGTGGACCCAGGGGAGAGGAGTAAGGAAGGGGAGGGGAAGGGAGGGAAGGGTAGTAAGGGAGGGGGAATGAGTGTCACGTTACAAGGTAGTGTCACGTCACGTCACCTTATGCTTCCTTCACGAGACAACCACCTGGTGCTCTGTTCACTATAACATCTTAGCTGGTCACTACACATATATATTCTCTCTATACACCATACTAATTTCAGTAATATATTTAGTTGACTTATTATTACGAATATATAGACCTAACTGGTATTGGGTTTAATTCTTAATCTATTGGTGATGATGATGAGGAGGAGGAGGAGGAAGAGAAAAAGAAAGAGAAAGAGAAAAAGAAAGAGGAAGAGAAAAAGAAAGAGGAAGAGAAAAAGAAAGAGGAAGAGAAGACGAAGAATTAGGAAAAGGAGAAGGAATCCAACACAATAAAATACACAATTCCATCAGCTGGCCTCAAAACATCAACCAAAGTTTAATCAAATAATGTATCAGTAAAATACTTGTTCTCTTCCACAGCGGGAATGGAGTTACACAAGTTGTTAACATCTTGACAAGTAAACATTCCGCGTTTCAGTCCCAGTGAGTCCCACAAAACTTGGCCCGGATTCAGAAAACTAAAGTTAATTCTCCCCGACAGTGACATTATAAAACTATTTCTTTCACTGTGTTCTATGTATCAGTGAATGTCCAAATATTTCATGACAATACGTTATTATTTATACGTTATTATTTATATGTAAACATTTTGGTCACATACATAAAAATATTAAAGACAATCACAAACAAACCATCATCAAAACACTGACAGACAAACAAACACAACCCAACATGTAATACGGTACCAATGTCAAACAAACAAACAAACAAATAAACAAAAAAACACACACACAAAAACACACACACGTATATCCACTCACATCCACACAGTCATAAGCAAATTTCTATCATACTCCGTGTCCACTCCGCTTTATGACCATCGACCGGTGTTCAGATTCAGTACAGTTAGGCTGTTAACGTATATTGTATTACCTTTATATAGCATTGATTCTCAGCCTTATTCACTAACAAAAAAAAATATATATAAAAATAATAATAATAATAATAATAATAATAATAATAATAATAATAATAATAATAATAATAATAATAATAATAATAATAATAATAATAATAAAAATAGAAATAATAATAATAATAATAATAATAATAATAATAAAAAAAAATATATATATATAATAATATATATAATTTATATAATATTAAAAATAATAATAATAATAATAAATATGATGGTCTTACAGTCTACTTGATACCAGGCAATGTCAGGTGGTAGCAGACATATAGGCACGTTACTCACTATTCGGAAATCTGAACAGTTATTATAGTTACCGAGACAAACATAACCATACAATGCGAATACAACGTAAGCAAATATGAAACACCACTGAAGTATTAAAAAAGGACACACGATATAAGCCATTCATGTGTTTCTCGATTCTGAATGTTGAACAGGTTTTGTCTCCGTCTGAGGGTAATGTGATGTGTGTGTGTGAGTGAGTGAGTGTGTGTGTGTGTGTGTGTGTGTGTGTGTGTGTGTGTGTGTGTGTGTGTGTGTGTGTGTGTGTGTGTGTGTGTGTGTGTGTGTGTGTGTGTGTGTGTGTGTGTGTGTGTGTGTGTGTGTGTGTGTGTGTGTGTGTGTGTGTGTGTGTGTGTGTGTGTGTGCGATGCCACTTGAATCCAACACACCTCAGTCACACGCAGCGATCACACACACCACACCGCTCACTGCTTTAACACACACACACACACACAGTTACTTATGGTATATGTAGTCGTATACTTAGTAGGTATACAAGCAAAAATTTCCTTTCACTGACACCTAAGCCACACAGCCATTCACAAAGTCATGAATACAAGCTCACAAAACACACCCATGCACTTAAACCGAGGCATGCATGCATACACACATATATATAACTCTTTAATGCACACACGCAATCAGGCCAGCATACACTCACACACACATACACACACTCGCTTGGTAGTTGTAACGAGAGAGCAGTCGGGAGTGAGAGCGAGAGAGAGGCAGGAAGGATTAGAGAGATGAAATTTCGTCAGAGGCAGGCAGGCAGGCAGGCAGGAAGGCAGAAAGGAAGGTAGGAAAATCAGGGAAGGAGGGGAGGAAACCAGACAGATATAGATAGGGAGGCAGGAAACAATCTGGTAGGTAGGAAAGTCAAGAAAATCAAAGAGGGTAGGGAAGAGACAAATATGTAGGAAGGCAAGCAAACAGAAGGAAAGAAGGAAGGCACGGACGTCAGGAAAATGAGAGAGGATGGGGAAGAGGCAGACAAGAAGACAAGCAAACAGAAGGAAGACAGGGAGGTCAGGAATATGACAGAGGATGGAGATGAGGCAAATGTGCAGGAAGACAAGCAAACAGAAGGAAAGAAGGAAGGCAGGGACGTCAGGGAAATCAGAGAGGATGAGGAGGAGACAGACTACCAAGAGTAAGGCAGACAGGGAGGCAGAGAGACAGGAAGGTAAACAAACAAACAGGCAGCGAGAAAATCAGAGAGTGAGCCGAGGATGAAGATAGAAGGATGGCAGGCGTGGAGGAAGATGATGAAGGGAGTCAGTGTAAGGTGTGATGTGAGGTATATGAGTAAGGGTTTTTCTCAACAACATGCATAAGGCGTTTCTCACATCTATCCTTTCATCTTCTCTCTCTCTCACTGTCCTTTCATCTTCTCTCTCTCTCTCACTGTCCTTTCATCTTCTCTCTCTCTTTCTCTTTCACTGTCCTCTCATATTCTCTCTCCCTTTCCTCTTTCTCTCCATACCTGTCTCCCTCCATACCTGTCCCTCTACACCTACGAAAATCAATACAATACAGGTGTGTGTGGATAGTGCTGACATGTGTGGTGATGATTCAATACAGGTGAATAGGTATAGACGTAATGGGAGATAACACGTTGGTAAATATTACAGGTGTGCAGACGACAAATGTGAAGAGATGAAACATGCATAATACAGGTGTGGCCTGATATGACAGGTATGCAAACTACATACCATATGTGAAGAGACGAAAGGTGCATCATACAAGTGTGGGCAGATGTAACAGGTGTGCAGGTGTGAGCAGAATACAAGTGTTAAGAGATGAAACATGCATTACACAGGTGTTGACAGATATGACAAGTGTGTGAAGATGAGAAGTGTGAAGACATAACACGTGTGAATAAAGGTGTGGGCAGAAAGAACAGTTGTGGGGAGACGGGACAGGTGTGTAAACAGAAACAGGTGCGTGAAGGGTGTGTCAGAAAGTGCCAGGTGAGGTGAGGTGAGATAGACAGGGAAGGAGGGACAAGGTGAGGCAGTTTGCTAAGCAGGTGAGTCAGGCATATGATGATGGAGATGCAAGGTGAGTCACATGGAGGCAGGGTGAGATAGAGAAAGGTTGGCAGGGTGTGGTAAAGAAATAGTGGTAGGGTGAGTTATGGGGACGAGTGGACAGGGTAAGGCAGAGAGATTTAGAGAGTGAGGATGAGTTGACAGGGTGATGCAGAGAGATTTAAAGTGTGAGGATGAGTTGACAGGGTGAGGCAGGGTGACACAGAGATTTAGGAAGGGGTGTTAACTGGTGTATTTTAGGCTAGCAAAGAATTAAACAGGGTGAGTGAGGACAAGTATACAGGGTGTGGCAGTGAGAGATGTAGGCAGGGTGAGAGAGTACGATTTGACAGGGTGCAGCAGGGAGGGTGAGTTAGGCAGAGCACACAAGATTGTATATATAAAGTTGGCAAACTGCGAGGATTCCTACACACACCCACACGCTCTGGGCCAGGCTGGGGGGGGGGGGGGTATGGCAGGGGGACGGAGCAAGGTTATTACAGGGAGACTGGTATGACAGGGGGAAAGGGAAGAAGCTGGGGAAGACATGGAAATGGAAAAGAGAGAAAAGGGGAAAGGTAGAGAACATAGAAAGGGAAAGAATGGGAAGGAGGAAAGGAAGAGAAAATAGAGTGGAAAGGGAAAAAGGGGGAAAAGGAGAAGAAAGGGTAAGGCCAGGGAAGGAAGCACAGTACAGCCAAGGCGAGGCAGGCGACAAGAGGGACAAAACTAAAAACAATCTGAGACTAAAAATAATCCCACGGAGACAGTAGGTACATAAAGTCTTCTGAGACATCGTAAAACAGAGTGTGGGGAGACTTTAGTGATGTGGGTGGTCAGGAAGTTATATATAAAGGTGTGGGTGTGGCGTGGACAGGAAATTATTACGGTTGTGGGTGTGGGTGGGTGTGGACTGTGGAGAGGTTATTTTTTGCGTGTGGTGGACGATGTGGGTGGCCAATGAGTTATGGATATCGTCTGTCTGTGTGTGGAGGTGAGTGGGTGGGTGGGTGGGTGTGTAGAGTGGATGTGGAGGGTACATGTGTGAATATGAATGAGGGTGAGTCACCGTAAGTGTGTGTGCCTGTGTGTGTGTGTAGATGTGGGGGGGGTGGGGGTGAATATGAATGAGTGTGGGTGTGTGTAGAGAGGTATGGGTGTGAATATGAATGAGTGCATGTGAGTGTGTGTGTAGAGAGGTGAGTGTGTGTGTAGAGAGATGGGTGTGTGACCGTATGGGTGTGTGTGTAGAGAGGTATGTGTGTGAATATGTATAAGGGGACACTGAGTTTTAAGATCACATACAAACAGCGTTGACGTAGACGGATATACCCGATATTGGAACCAACTTACCTTATAAAAAGATTTGAAATATTGCCGACATATTTTCTTACTAAAAATATGTAACAAAATAATGAAAGACCACCACGAGAAAAATACTGTTAAGACAATAACATTTAATTAAGGGGGAAGTACAGTGGTGGCAATTCTGGAGCAACTGAATCCTCCAAACTATACCAAGCAACAGAACACCATTATTTTTGTTCATCTGGTCCTGTTTCCTGGCATACTTTGGAGAAATCATGGCACTCCAATGTAACCAAAGTGAAGTACCCCTTTAATAAGTCCTGATTTACAACACAGGTTAGCAATGGATAATCCAATAAATGTCTGTCTGGCTGATGGAACTCTGGACCACAATATTATGAGGCTGTTATTTATGATGGGATGGTGGGTGTGTGTGAGGGTGATGTGTGATGGAGTGGTGTTATCGTAAGGTGTGATGGAGAGGTGAGATGAGGGTGAAGTGTGATGGAGAGGTGAGCTAAGGGTGATGTATGATGGAGAGGTGAGGGTGAGGTATGATGGAGAGATGAAGAGGTGGATGAGGGGGAGGTATGATGGAGAGGTGAGGGTGAGGTAGAGATGAAGAGGTGGATGAGGGTGAGGTGTGATGGAGCGGTGAGGGTGAGGGTGAGGTGTGATGGAGAGATGAGGTGAGGGTGAGGTATGATTGAGAGGTGAGGGTGAGGTATGATTGAGGGGTGAGGGTCAGGTATGATGGAGAGGTGAGGGTGAGGTGTGATGAAGAGATGAGGTGAGGGTGGTGGGCGGCAAGTGAGCTGCCAAAACAAGATGGCCCTGGGTAATGGGTGCGGGTTGTGGGCGTTGGTTGGGTGACACAGGGGGTGGGGATAGGGTGGTGGTGGTAGGGGGGTGGGGGTAGGGGGGTTGTTGCCAGTGGGTGGGGGTAAGGTAATGGTGGTCAGTGGGTGGGGATTGTAGGGTGCTGGGTGGGTGACCAGTGGGTGTTGGGTGGGTAACACATGAGGGGGGGGGGGTGTGGCCAGTGGGTGGGGGTTGTGATTGTTGGGAGGGTAGCACAGGGGGGGGGGCAATGGGTGGGGGCTGTGGGTGTTGGGAGGGTAACAAAGGGGGGTGGCCAGTGGGTGGGGGTTGTGTGTGTTGGGTGGGGGGTAACACAGGGGGTGGGAGGGGGGGTGTATGTATGAACTGGCGCCTTGTGGTACAGAGTTGTGTATATGAGACTGACACGAATGTAAAGATATAATATAATGAATACAAACACATTCACAGCACGTCGCCGTCATAGTAGTAGCAGGAAAAATAACAATAACAATAACAAAAATTATATTAATATTATTATTAATATATTTATTATTACTACTACTATTACTATTATACAACACTACTTTTATATCGTTCAAAGACGCTTGGCAACATACCTACAAAGTTAAAAAAAAAAAAAAAAAAAAAAAAAAAAATACATTTTATACAAACTCTAGTACTTATGTTGTGAGAAAAAACGCAATCACAGTGATGAAGAAATACCCTGGACTGTAATGAGTGTGTCGGTGGGTGGTGGAGGATGAGGGTGACGCTTGTGTCGAGAAGGATGCACGGAGGAATGAGAAACAATCACAATAGTCGAGGAAATATTTACGATGCGTGGGAACCAATGCATCCAGGGACAAACCTGTACTACATACGGTACGTGTTGATAAAATGTGTATGATGCGTGAGAGTTTCCAATGTGTTGGGTTGGCGTCTCCAAGGGCGTCAGTCAACTTCAGTCAACACCCTCGATGAGAGATGAGGATTGTCGTGAGGAGTGAGGCTTCCGGTAGTACAATGGGCCGTATGCAAGAACATTGATGGTACTGACGATGACGTGGTACCGGTGGAGTAGGAAGTCCAAAGTGTGAGAAGTGGAAAGGACTTAATCAAGGATCCTGTGATGTAGTTAAATGAGTCCTTCAAATATTGCCACGAAACACAACTATCTATATGGAAGGAGCGTGTTTCGTGGCATAGTCAGGAGGAATCAGAAGCTTCCAATTCCCATATACAATCACAGGGTCCTTAAGAGGGTTCAAAGATGGAGTGACGTTATGAATGACCGTATATCTAGTTTTAACATTCGGATATTCCCTCGTATTCTGTTCATCATCGTTAGGCTACATCTCACTGAGTAACAATATTCAACTCAACCCACATGCAGACAGAAGCAGCCAGGTAGTGAAGCAAGGAAGGAAGGAAGGAGGCAGGAGGAGGAAGTGATAAAGTAAGAGAGGAATGAAGGATGAGATGAAGTGTGAAAGGAAGAGAGGAATGAAGGATGAGAGAAAGGCTGGCAGGCATGGAGGTAGTTAAGGAAGGAAGACAGAAGTAAAAAACCCAGCAGTTACACGCCATTGAGGAAGTGACACACACACACACACACACACACACACACACACACACACATTACTGATAATAATAGAAATACTGTTATTGCACACACAACAAACGCCACTTGGGGTTAAAGGGATAAACTCTTCACGACTTGAGTCTAAAACCTTAAGAAATATCATCAGAAATAACAATACTAAATGGCTGTGTGGTATGTAATAAAAAACTTAAAAATATAATCAGAAATAACCAACTGAATGGCTGTGTGTGTGTGTGTGTGTGTGAGTGTGTGTGTGTGTGTGTGTGTGTGTGTGTGTGTGTGTGTGTGTGTGTGTGTGTGTGTGTGTGTGTGTGTGTGTGTGTGTGTGTGTGTGTGTGTGTGTGTGTGTGTGTGTGTGTGTGTGTGTGTGTGTGTGTGTGTGTGTGTGTGATTAAGTACAGTATAGATAGAACAAATTCGTACCATTCTTACTACAGTATTTCTAGAAGTGGATATATCGTTCATAAAAATCATGTAGCTGGTACTTAGGTTACAGTAGAGCGCCACCCCTCCCCGCCCAGTTAAAATGCATTTGACGATCCTCGAAATCAGGTCTGCATGGTTGAAATGAGGCCAACCAGACGCCAGCCATGCAGGTATAAACACAAACCACTTGACCAACACCATGTACGGAATCACAGTCATCCTTTTCATTCATTTATCTATTAATATTATCATTATTATTATTATTATATATTTACTTATTTATTTATATATATAATTATTTATTTATTTATGATGTTTGCCTGTAAACTTGGTGATAATACAACGTTACTGGGTCATACTATTAACTCTCTACACACAAGTGATACTGAAACACATTAATGCTGTCGTCAGTAAATGTTTAATATATTATCTGCCCAGGTGTGTGGAAATGCGTATATACGTGTAAAAGTGTGTGTGTGTGTGTGTGTGTGTGTGTGTGTGTGTGTGTGTGTGTGTGTGTGTGTGTGTGTGTGTGTGTGTGTGTGTGTAAATGCGCATATGCGTGTATAAGTGTGTGTATGTGTAGACGTGTGTATGTGTAAAAGTGTGTGTGTGTGTGTATGTATATGTGTGTGTATGTGTGTGTGTAAATAATACCCTGCGAGTTAACATGTGAGGTAATTTCCATCAACCGTGTGTCCCATAAACTTTACCAGGGTAGCTTTTTCCATCTCCAAGCAAGCAGACAGGCAGGCAAGCAACTCCTCTAAGTCACTCTCTCTTCCTGCACATCATCTTACCTACCGCTGCATGGGAGTACGGTATATAGTCTGTGTATGAAGGGAGAGAGGGAAGGGAGATGTAGGAAAGGTTGGTTAATTGGTTTTATGTTAATTGTTGTATTTTTTATTGTTATTACATGTGAGTTTATGTATGTAAGGGGAGAGGGAAGAGAGAGGTAGGTAGGTAAGTAGGTTACGTGTTCTCCATTTTTTTTTTTTTTTTTTTTTTTTTTTTTTTTTTTTATGGAGAGGGGACAGGGAGATGTGCAGGACTGTTTGGTCATGTGTTATGTATTTTTATTTGTAACTTTATTATCATTCTATAATTTTTTTTTTTTTTTTGCAAAGGTGACAGACAATGAATCTCTTGTTGGTAAATTGAAGAGGTACTGATTCCTCCAAACTATGCCTTGAAACAGACGACCTCAATATTATAAATATGTTTCGTTAAGGACCCTGTGTTCGTGTATGATAAAAAAAGGCTTCTGATTCCTCCTGACCATACCACGAAACAACCTCCTTCCATATATAGGTGGTGTTTCGTGGCAATATTTGAAGTACTCATTTATCTCCAATTTTCTTACTACATCCCAGGGTCCCTTAAATCGTTTTGAAGAAATGTGTAGCCATCCAAGTTGCCCATAAAAAGATTTACCCCGTCAATTCTAGGCTGTGGTATGCTGCATGCGTCACTCGCTGTGTTTATGGTGGCGTCAAGTGAGTGTGGGAGTGCACAAGTGGATAGAGGGAGGTACGGGTGTGTAACGACGCAGGTGTGGAGGGTGTAAGTGTGTGTGTAAGAAGACGCAGGTATAGAGGTGTGCGTGTGTGTGGGTAATTAAAGACAGGTGTGGGGTGTAAGTGTGTGTGTGTAAGATGCAGGTTTAGGGGGTGGGTGGATGTGGGTAAAGACAGGTATGGGGGGTGTAGGTGTGTGTGTGTAAGATGTAGGTATAGAGGTGTACGTGTGTGTGGGTAATTGAAGACAGGTGTGGGGTGTAGGTGTGTGTAGAACGCAGATGTGTGGGGGTGTAGGTGTGTGTAAGACGAAGGTATTGGGGAGAGGTGCATGTGAGCATCGACGCAGGTGTGTAAGGTACAGGTGTAGGTGTAGTTCTGGGTAAAATAACAAGTGTGTGAGTGATTGTATGAATAGATAGATTGATAGATCGAGACAGACATATACAGACAGGCTAATTAGACAGTCATGCAGAGAATATACAAGTAGCCACCATCATTTGCATCATCTACAGTGACGACTTTTTACATGAATATCCTTCTGTTGTTCACCTGCAAGTTTTCCTTCATCTCTCTGCCTCCATCCACCAACCTCAACTATAGACAAGGGGAAGTTAGAACAATGAAAACAATAAGTAAATATAAAGTAGGCGAAGATTATGATGACAACGACTAAAGAGAAGTAAAAAGAAATGTCAGAAAGAAAGGTAGGAGAAAAAGAGGGGGGAAGAATGGAAAAAGGCGAGTGAGAGAAAGGGAAAAAGGCGAGGGCGAGGAAGAGAGAGAGAGAAAGGAAGGTGAGGAAGAGATAGAGAAATGAATGAGAAAAAAGCTAACCCATGAGAAAGTACTATTGGCCACAAGTATTCGTACCCACCTCTGTTTTGCTTCAACCAGAATTCATCTGGTAACACTGACTCGCATGTCCAAATGTATGATATCCTTCTGTTCCCCCTCTTCACTTTCCCTTCACATGAATAAGGCGATATATATCTGTAGCTATTTACTTACATTGTGGCGATATTCTATAATTAGTGTGCTTTATCCCTTCATTCTGTCAAACTATTTACTTTGATGTCACTTTCATGTGTTAAAGATTAAGAGAACTGGTCCCCCTCCATCTTTCTTTCCCTTCTTTAGCTCCCCCTCCCTCATCTCTCCCCCCTCTTTCTCTCCTCTGCTCCCTCCCACCCCCTCTTTCTCTCCATTGCTCCCTCCATCCCCTCTCTACCTAATAACATGCGCCCTCCATCCTCATCTGTCTATCTTGTTCCCTTACTCCCTCTCTTCCTCATTCCCTCAACTTATCATCTAACTTTCTCTATCTGTCGTTTTCCCTTCCTCTTTACACTTACTCACACTCTCTTCTATCCTAATCACTCTCATACTCTAAATGTTTTACCTTGTATTGAGTTCGAATTTCTTTCGTATTTATTGCTTTTATCTATGAGAAGCGTTTCCTAACTTCTTCCTTGTATCTACTGGTTTATTAAAGGTATAATTTTTTGTCTGACTTATATTTTTTAGTGATATTTGAGTCTGATGGATCAGGAAATTAAAGAGTTTGTTTATCACATGGGTGGACTCCACATTTCTCCTAGACCTTCCACTTTCCATCATTCCAGTCTAACGACAGGTTGGAATCTTTTTAGCCTTGCCCATTAATATTTTCAAATAACAGTGTAAAATATATTAAAACTCTCTCTCTCTGCTTTTGTTTATAGAGCGGCGCAATATCAAAATCAATTAGTGGTCCGCACCCCTGCATTCCCAATAATGCTAACATTCATTTAATTTAATTCCTGATTCAGAAAGAAAGTGCTAATTGAGTAAAGAAGCTCCTTCACAAACATAGTTATTCATATTGGATTGTGTGTACTGATGTTAAAACTATGAATTTATTTTATCCGTATACTTTAGGGGACTGGTATTAGTTTATTACAGTTGTAGTGAAATGCAGTGGTATGAATATAGTGTTAGGCACTGCCAAGATATGTTTCTTGTTTTTTCTTAATTAAATGTATAAATACTATGTTATTCCTAATTTTAATGCAACTGTTTTCTTGAGTTTTTACGCTTGTTTTTTGATGGTTTCAAACATTGTTTTACACATTAATTTGACAATTGATTTATAAAAAAAATGTTTTATGATGCTAAGGATAAACTGTGGACAGGCACGAACTGACCAGAGGTGGTTGAATCACATTTGTTTTCGACTTCGTTCGGCTGCATGAATCTTTCGAATCTTTAGGTTTGAAGCCAAAGGATTCATACTCATTGTAATACTGTTTTCTGTCCTTGGCTGCCGTCTATACCCTGCCAAATTAGCAATTTTTTTCGGGATAGAATACAAGGGAACTACACATTCGTAGGATCATAAGCCCGATAAAATTATTATCCGCCGACTTGGCGGAGCTTAACTTATCTGAAAACGATCCCGATGTATTAATACCTTATTTCCGAGAATAAATGGTTCTGTGCTTACTCATGTTAAAATCTTTTCCTTGGATTTATATAAGTTCAAGGAAACCAGAGCACACCAATGTCTAAAATGGGAACAGTAATACTTGTGCAGCTATGTTGAACAAATATGTTTATGCAAAAACGTAAACATTCGTAATTATTCGTTTACGGTAAACAAAGGTCATGTGCTTTAACCAGTGTTGTCGAGTGTTTGCAAAGGTTTGAAATTACTTCATGAATTTTTAGGTGAAACAAATAATGTGGCTAATACTGAACTTTGGGCTCAGAATGGGAATTGTAACTAAATAACACAACACACACACACATACACAGGAGAGAGAGAGAGAGAGAGAGAGAGAGAGAGAGAGAGAGAGAGAGAGAGAGAGTAATCGAGGGAGGGAGGGAGGTAGGGAGCAAGAAGAGACAGGCAGGGGAAGCGAGGGAGGTAGCAGGGGAGACAGAGAGGGAGGGTGGTAGCACAGGAGACAGGGATGGGGGAGGGAAGGAGCAGGAGACAGAGATGGAGAGGAGGAGGGGGATAGGAAACGGAAACCTCAATATTCATCAATAAAATCATTCTAATTTCCCAGTAAATACAGGTTGACTGAATAGATGGATAAACCACAATATTCATAGAATATTACTTCAAGGTATATACAGTAAATAACTACGAGAATGTGAAAGGAAAGTGAGGTAGGAAATAGAGGATATCATACATCTGGACATGGGGGATGGGGTTCAGTGTTACCAGATGAATTCTGTGTTAGGCAAAACTGAGGTGGGTACGAATACTTGTGGCCGATAGTACATACGTAGAGTTTAGGACACGGAAGAGGAAGAATGAGAAGAACACTACACAGGTCAAGTAGTGTGATCAATGCTCTTGTGATCTTAGAAACAAGGGAGAGGAGTGACGGGTGAAGTGGAGAGAATAAAGTGGAGGGTGATAAGAGAAGTGGAGAGGAAGAAGAATAAAGAAGCGGAAGTGGAGGGGGAGACGAGAGAAGTGGAAGGAGAGAGACAGGTGAAGTGGAAGGAGAGAGACAGACGAAGTGGAAGGGGAGAAGAGAGAGAGAGGAATGAAATAGGAAGAGGAAACGAGTGAAGTGGTGAGGGAAAAGTGTGATGAGAGAAGTGGAGGGGGAGACGTGAGAAGGAAATGATCAGGGAGAGGAGATAGGATGAGTGTGTGGAGGGAGGGTAAGAGTCTCAGAAAAAGAACGAGAGATAATGAGACAAAAAGACAAAGGGGAGGAAGGGAAGAGTTGGAGAAGGGAGGGGAGAGAAAAAAAAAGAGAAGAAGAAGAAAAAGGAGTAGGGAGGAATTGGTGGAAAAAAAAGGGGAGGAAGAGTAGGGTTGAAAAAGAAGTTGGGAGTGAGGAAAGATAGGAAAAGAAAAGATAAAATTGAAAATATAATAAAAGCGGGAAAGAAAAATGAGTCAGTTACACCTTATAATTATAGGACCTTAAGCAAAAAGAGTCATGCATGGGATAGATGATAAAAAAAAAAAAAAAAAAAAAAAAAAAAAAAAAAACTAGTACGATGGTTGTTGGTTCCTTGTGCTAGCTGTACGGTCACGAGCAAAAATCCTGCACAGGGTTAATGACACTGAACCTCTTGAAAGAAGCATATGGACCGAAATTACAGATACCAAGAGCAATGTAGTATCGCAAAATTTCTTCAACTGATTTTAGTAGAAGGTGTCAGAGAAATATTGCTTGTGATTATAATTTTACAGGGAGCCATGGTAGGTATAGGTACAGTCATCGTGGTCATCGCAGGGCTTTAGGCTATGAGAGAGAGAGAGAGAGAGAGAGAGAGAGAGAGAGAGAGAGAGAGAGAGAGAGAGAGAGAGAGAGAGAGAGAGAGAGAGAGAGAGAGAGAGAGAGAGAAGGTGGTGCACGGATAGAGATAAGAGATAAGCCTGGTATTTATTACGAGATAAAGAGTTCACCCACCACCACCACCACCACCTCACGTCACCTCACCTGGACAGACGTCTAAATACCTATAGTGTGACGCATCACGTATTCACCAATTACATTACTAAAGACCCATTGTCAGAATAGGCTTAATTATTTATCAACTACAGTGTTGCAAGAAACTATCAAATCAATCCAAATCAATCAACATTACATAAGCAAACCCATGTTGTTATAATATATACAGCATTGATAACATCCTAATAACACTAATGATGATGATGATGATAACAGTATAGGTATAATATATATTTAATGTCACAAAGAACACTGTAGTAATAATCAAACGTTAGAAATATTACCCCTCGTAACAATATAACAGTATCATGAACATCTTCTCAGTAACATAGTATAACAAGGGAGCAAGAACAGCAAGAACAAGAACAACAATAACAATAATTACAACAACATCAATCTCTGCCAACCACTATGACACTCATTTCCTGTGTGATATTTATTCTCACCTTCCCCCCTCTGATAACAGTTCCCCCTCACCTCTAAAAAAAAAAAGGGCACGTCACAACAGTTCCCTCCAGTTACTGTATATCCTGTGTTGTTGTTGTTTATAAGTCTTGTTACAGTGTTGCAGTATTCTCAGTATAGCAATGTGTAGTGCAGTGAGCCAAGGTGCGAATGGGATGTATGTATGTATGTATGTATTTATGTAGAGTTAATTAAGCTAGGCGTGAATAGGATGTGGATGTGTGTGTGTGTGTGTGTGTGTGTGTGTGTGTGTGTGTGTGTGTGTGTGTGTGTGTGTGTGTGTGTGTGTGTGTGTGAATGAATGAATGAATGAATGAATGAATGAATGTATGTTTGAGGTATGTTATGTATATATAGATATATGTATGGATGTATTTATGGATGTATGTATGTATGTGTATTTTGGAGTATTTTTGTCTGTGCACCTTTCGACCCCGGCTAAGTATAATTAAATCAGACCCATACCAATATCCAGGTCATCAGTAACACACACACACACACACACACACACACACACACACACACACACACACACACACAATAAATCCTTTCATGGTTAGCTGACGTCTGTGTCGTAATATTTCCTATCAAATCAAACTGTGGGCTTCAGTTCTGGGTATATCATAATTTCTTCATTAACTGTACATACATAATTGAGTACACGACTGATAACAAAGATTACTTCAGAAACTCTTACAGACCTACGTAGATTTTAGGACATTTCTGAGAATATTTATATGTTTCGTGTTGTCATACTAATATTGAGGAACTGTGGTTGGACAATTTTATTAGAAGGGAGGACGCACACGCATACCTCATGACTTGAATACAGGTAAGGCACAGGTCACAAATTGTATACGGGTCTGGCACAGGTCACAAATTGTATTCGGGTCTGGCACAGGTCACGACTTGTATAGACACAAGGCAGCAAAAAGAGGAACATAAAGTAATAATCGGTCAGACAGCTTGAGGAACTTCAACAACAACAACAACAACACTAATAACAGTACACTTATAATAGTTACTCATAATAGTACACTCATAATAGTACTCATAATAGTACTCATAATAGTACACTCATAATAGTTACATGGAGGGTGTCATATGGCCAGGAAACAGGACCAGATTAGCAAAAATAATGATGGTCTGTTGCTTGGAATAGACTGGAGGAATCAGTTGCTCAAAATTTACCACCACCAGCGTACGACCCCCTTAAGTACCCCCATGATGTAGTCAGAATTTTGGAGGTTAGGGAGTCTTTCCAACACTGGCACGAGACACCACCTATATGGAATGAGCTTGTTTCGTTGCGCAGTCAGGAGGAATACGAAGCCACCAGGTGTCATACACGATCACAGGGTTCATTAATGGCCTTACTACGATCACAAACTCAAACCTCAATTGGATAATCACATAATATTACACACGAGGCACCGAGTGAAATCAAACTCTACATGACTTCTGAGTAGTACATTGTTGGTGGTAAATCTGGAGCAACTGATTCCTCCAAAGTATTTCAAGCAACAGATCGTCATTATCATTGCTAACCTGGTCCTGTTTCCTGGCATACTTTGGAGGAAGCAAGATATTCTAATTCACGTTCTCTAACCACTCACTCGTGTCACCTTCTCTCTTGTTTACACTCCAGAAAAATAGAGAAACTAAACTACTTTGAGATGATTATACACTGACAGTAGTCGTTCTAGATCTGATATATAAAACATTACCAGTGTGTGTGTGTGTGTGTGTGTGTGTGTGTGTGTGTGTGTGTGTGTGTGTGAGTGTGTGTGTGTGTGTGTGTGTGTGTGTGTGTGTGTGTGTGTGTGTGTGTGTGTGTGTGTGTGTGTGTGTGTGTGTGTGTGTGTGTGTGTGTGTGTGTGTGTGTGTGTGTGTGTGTGTGTGTGTGTGTGTGTGTGTGTGTGTACTCGAGCTAGCTGTACAGTCATGAGCAAAAATATCTGTACAGGGGAAAATTAAAACTGAGCCTTATGAATTAATCTTAGGGACCAATAATTACACAGACCAAGAGCAAATAGTTTCCCATAATTTTTTCGAGTTGGTATTGGTGGAATGTGTGAGAGAACTATTGCCAGTGACTGTAAATATAACAGCTCGTGGCAGTTGTGTCTTCCCCCCCGGGCTGCTTCCACTGTTACTATTATAACGGTATACAACACACGAGGCGAGGCGAGGCGAGGAGAGTGGTCGGTGCCTCTACCATATAATATACTCTGCTATATCGCTAAAACTGTGCTGCCGCCGCTGCTGCTACTGTTGTTGTTGTTGTTGTTGTTGTTGTTGTTGGTTTGTGAGTGTGTGTCTGTGTATGCGGCCTTGTCCCACAGCCTACAGCGTCTTGAACCGCTACCAGATTTACACACACACTCTGGAGATATTGAACTCTTGAGATACTGTTTATTACATCAGACTTGATATACCAGTATACTGTACATGTTACCCCAATTATGCATCTTTTGACCTTTGTGGTAATGGATTAACACCAGGCACGTATATGAAATATTTAGGATTAATTGTTGACATTACGTGTCAAACACTTCACCTGCTGATGGTATAAACTTTGAGTCCTGGAAAGTCTGAATTGTTCCTGGCATAGATAGTACACCTCACCCACCTCTGCTGTCGAATTATTAACCCAGGTTTCATGGAGTTGAAGTTATTGTTATATCATAGAGACAATAATTATGGAAGTTGGAGGTCACCACAGACAAGAGACAAGGCAGAAATGTTGACCTTAACTGTACTGTACCATTGCACAAGTCGTCAGTCAGTGGTCAGACCTTTCATGAAATACTGTAGTCAAAATTACCAAACATGATTCATATTGATGTTCGATCACTAGACAGATAACTATGACACCTACTGACATGACACTAACATGACTAACACGTGCATCTGTTTGTTATGGACCAGACTTTGATTTCCTCCCATACCGTACCATTCTCCCATAGCCTACCGTACCATTCACCCATACCGTACCATCCACCCGTACCGTACCATTCTCCCGTACCGTATCATCCTCCCGTTCCGTACCACAAGGCAGAGTTTCACCACACCTTCTACTTTACTCACCTGTCACTTCACACTTGTGCTGCCTCAGACTATCGCTTCTTGTGGCAATCAACACCTTACCTGTGAAAGAAAATACCAGGTAATCATTGTCATTCTACATACTCAGCACCACCATTATCAACTAC
>JAWQEG010004290.1:2500-43957 GCA_033782935.1 Petrolisthes cinctipes
CTTACCTATGGTCCTTCTGTATGGGTTCACTAGCTAGGGTTTGTTAATAAACTCCCAAACACATATATTATAGAACCTTGGATAGATAAGGGTGACTTGGCTGCTATCTTGTTGTGTTAATCCCAGTCAATGTTCAAGGCCTACCATCGACACCACCAATATACGATACAAGAGACCCGTGGAATTAACAACATTTTTAGACTGAGTGAGGATGTATGTAGCCCATGACGACTACTGTTAATAAAATCCTATATGTATACTGTAAATGTAATCTTATAAAGCCAAACATTAACATCCTCCTCTCCTTAATGCAAAGATAGATAAATTGAATGACCTCCAACTAATGCGGGTGGGTACAAAGAAATGAATATACAACACTCGTCCTCCCAATCACTTCGTCCGTTTGTTTACATCCTCTGTGGTGTTTTACTGCGTCGTACTCTTTACTCCCTTCCTTGTTTATCTTCTTGTACCCCATTTTCAGTACTGCCTGGCTCCCTACTCCCTGGCTCCCTACTCCCTATAATTATACCTCCTACTCATCAATATTCATTTTTAGTTATTTTAACATCTCCTCCATTTTGCCTTTCCTCCCTCACGTATTCTTCTTTCATTCAATACACTGTTTATTTACATCTCACTGTGTTGCGTCTCTCTCCTTCACCCACTTACACACTTGCTCAGTTACCTTCATTTTTTTTCTCGTTCAGTGGTGTGTGGACAAAGCAAAACCCCTCGTATCGTACTCATTAATAATCTATGTGTTGTTGTTGTTGTTGTTGTTGTTGTTGTAATCGATATGACCTCTGCATGGTGTGTTTGCATGTCAACAAATGTGCAGACTGATTCTGTACGAGTTGAGAGCTACTATATAATGCCTTCAGACTATACCATGAGGCAGAGTTTTGCAGTTTATGTGTTGTTGTGTGTTGTTTTGCAGCTAATGTGTTGTGTGTTGTTAACTTGTCTATTAGAGTGAAGGAAAATATGATACATTGCCATACATTTTGTATATTAAAAACAATAATACTCAAATTATGCTTACCTTTCTCTTGATATATGTCTGATTGTACAGAGCAATATATGTTATGCAGGACGAGAAGTCATATTAGTAGAGATACAAATGAAAAGTTTAGCAGTGGTATTCTGTGTTCATGGGAGTTAGATTATACAGCATGTATCCAAATAAAATATCGTTCGAATCCTACACTTCTTCTATGTAGAAATATATATATGTGGTGAAAACATAAACTTAAAGTCAGAAGGATCAGTGGTATTAGTAAGGATGATGAAGGCTGTCTAGTGTCTGAATCGTGAGGAAAGTAGGGAATTATTCATGCAAGTATTTTCTTGGAAAACCGCAGTCAACATGTACCACTAAACTGTTACTAGAAACGATTTACATTAGTTTATCTGAATGCCTTTGAATTATTGGTGCATATTGAAAGAATCTGTAGTCTCTGGTACAGTTGTAGACATAATATGAAACAGACACACCTGTAACGGGGCCCCTCACTGAGTATAGGGTAGGATGAGATGTTGTGTGTTGAGAGGAGAAGCGTCCTGTTCTATGCTTGATAAGGGGCCGTTCAAAGTGTCTCTCTACTTTCCAATACTTCTGAATTAAGATGTTACCAAAGAGATCAAGAGTTTAGGTATAGTACACATGCTTATAATCAATCTGACTTTGCACTAGTTATCTTTTTATCTTTCCAGCGAGGCGTGAGGTATTTAATCTATAATCTTATGCTCGTTATGATAATTTAAATAGTACACGCTTGCTTTCGCCCTGCCCTTCACGGTAAAAAAAAAAAATTGGAGGAAGAATCATATTTTCATCTATTTAATAACAGCTTCATGGTCAATAGTTTCCCTTGGCTACATCAGACAGATCTCATGTGTTGGTTACAAAATAAAGTGGATATTATAACGACTTCCCAGTATTCTTTTATTTATCAGTTTCACGGTCAATAGTTTCCCTTAGCTACATCAGACAGATCTCAAGTGTTGGCTACAGTAAAGCGAATAACGACTAGCTTACCAGATAATTCTAGATAAGCTCGTGGGTTTATATCTGCTAATTAAAACAACCTACACACCACCTCCACCTACCCCTCCACAACCACCTCCCCTCCACAACCACCTACCCCTCCACAACCACCTCCCCAGGCTCCCCTCCACCTCCACAACCATCTCCCCTCCACCTCCGCCTACCCCCCACCTCCACCTACCCATCCACCTCCACCTACCCCTCCACAACCACCTACCCCTCCACAACCACCTTCCCGCCACCTCCACCTACCCCTCCACCTCCACCTCGAGTGACGTCCGTGATCATACGAGTGTTAAGGTGATAGATAATTAAAATCCATTGTGAGTGAACTGGAAAGATATACTGATTCCTCCAAACAGTGCTATAAAACAGACTATACCGCAATGTTGGAGTGAAGGAATATATTTGGTGTCAGTGTGTGCATGGAGGAAGTAATATTTATTGGTATAGTGAAACCAGTACAGCTGGTTGCTATAGAATATGCCCCTTCACAAGCCCAGGCCCCGTGTAGGCATAATCTGGGTTGGAAGGGTCAATTCCGTGACGTTCATCAGAAGTAAATAAAAATTCAAATCTGGCGCTGTACTGATAGTGGAGCCACCTGGAGGTGGTGAGGTGAGGTATTAAGCCCCTCCTCCGCTGAATACCGCTCGTCCACTCTGTCGCGGAACACACGCCTGTCAACATCTACGCTCCTCGCTGCTACGCTATGGTATTGTGTCGCGTGTTCCTGCTAATTTTTCTTTTGTGTTCTAGTGGCTGGCCTGCTTTGCAGATGTATATTGTGTGTTTTCTAGGAGGGTTTTTAGGTGTTTATGGGGTTTTTTTTTCTTCGTTAGGACTTAGTTCTTTCCTTAAGCGAAGGGGGCTTTTCAGCCCCTGTTTTCGGAGTTTTTCTCCGTCTGTCCCCTATTTCACTGTCCCTCCTGCCACTAGTACATTCTTCATGTGTATTTTATCGGGGTTTTCTGGGGTTTTTAGCGAGATTAGTGGGTTCCACGTGGGACTTCCCCACTCCACGTGGTGACCACATGGGGTCTTTGCAGACCTTCCTCTTACCTCCCCCGATTATTATGTGTCCCCTCTCGGTAAGGGGGAGGGAGAATTGTGCCCTGGTTCTCCCTTCCTCTCCCGAGCGGGGGTTTTTTATTTTATTTTGGGGTTTTTTCCATTATTTCAGCCTGGAGTGTTTCTTCTCAGGCTATCGGGTCCCCTCCTACCCCTCCTTCTGGTTCATCGGTCCGGGGGGGCCCCCTTTTTTACCCGCTCCATGTGGCGGACGATTATGGTTTTACGGGGTTTTTTTCCCTGGGCGGCTGCGCGAGTGTGGGGGATTGTGTTCTGGTCCCCAGGTTCAGCGGGCGTGTCCCGCGCTTCTTTCCTTCGGGGAGGATGGGTTTGTGTTCCAGTGTTTGCACGTGTTAACCCATGTTTGTGTATTCTTTTCTCCCCCAGCCTACTCGTGCCCTTTGTGCTGCCTCAGGATGTACCGTGCGGGTCTCGCCTGACGGACACCTGCACTGTTCTCCTCACGCACCCTGCTTCACTCCCTTGGGTTACGACCCTTTGGCGTGTGGTGTGTGCCGCCCCTGGGCTGAGTTGTGTCGGGTTACCTCCCCTTCTGCCCGCTCCAAACTCCCTGCCCTTGCTTCTCTTCGTATGGCGTGGACGAGGGCTAGGAGAATGGCCCACAAACGAGACGGTTCTTCTTTGGCGTGGGTGGACCCGATTTTGGGAGCGGACCTGGGTTTATTCAGGACCCGTTACCCTTCTTCCTGTCTCTCGGAGTCTCAGGGGCTAGAACCTCCTGAGGCCCGAGAGATTGAGCCTGCTTCCCTAGACGGTACTACGACTCCTTCTCGGGGCTTATCCCCCCGGGAAGCGAGCGAGTCTGTCGCGCTGGTTCCCCCGACTGCCTCACCGGTACAAGGGCCCAGCAGGGAACCCCCAGCTTCGCCTCCTGCTAGAGCTGGCTCCTCAGGCCTCTCTAGAGGACGCAAGCGTTCGGCTAAAAGGTCCCGCCACTCCAGGAAGTCCCGTGCTCGTCGCCGTTCTCCTTCCTCCTCGTCTTCGTCGTCCTCTTCCTCTTCTTCGTCGTCGGGGAGCTCTCCTTCGCCCGCCCGCAATTCCCGCAGGGGTAAGCGGGGGGGGGACAGCCCCTCGTCGAGGAAGATAGTTAAAATCTTCCACACCCTTATTCCTCACGCTTTTCCTGGGGCTTCCGTCGCGCAACCTCAGGCTGTCGCTACGGAACCCGCTCCTGTTCCCCCGCCTCCCGCTGCTGCTCCCGTCGAGGGCTCGAGTCCTCCCGGGGATGTGGGAGTCCTTTTCGTGCCTCCCGTTTCCCCAGGGCTCGAGTCTCCGTCGGGGGACGTAGCTGAGGAGTTGGTTACCTCCGCACCCCCGTCCCCGTCACCCCCTCCTTCAGGAGACGGATACCTTCCCTACTCTTGGTCTCTCCTTCCTCCTGCTTGGACCCACTCTTCGGAGGAGGGCAGACTGGTGGCCTGGTCTCCGGACACAGCTCAACCAGACGTGTGGATACGGAGGGATGACGTCGTGGTGAAGTGGGGGGCGGATGAGAAGGGCGAGGCTATTCCCTTCTACAAGGTCCGTCCTATCTCAGCGCCCTTACCCACTTCAGCTAGGGTGTCCTCTGCGGCTACCCTGGACGCGATGGGTTTCCTGGTGGAGTACAGCCAGCTACACTTGTCCGGGGCTTGGAGGATTGACCGCTCACACGGTAACACGGCTCCCCTCCTTTCCCCGGACGCGTACTTCCCGGGGGATAAGGGTGAAGGGGACCTGGATATTCCAGCCCTTCTCCTTAAGTCCCTGGACCACCAGAGGAACAACGCGCCCAGGAAGCCCCCTCCTCCGTCTTTCCCCGTCATCCTCCCTCATTCCCGGGCTCCCCCGGGCTTGAGGGAGTGCCTGTGGAAGACGGAGAAGGAGCCCCCGGTCCCCTATCAGCTGAAGGAGCCCGATGGTAAATTGAGGCAGGCGGAGTCTGCTACCCGTCTGGAGCTGGCCCACACCATCTCCACGGGAGCAGCCGCCTCTTTGATTAGGGACTGCCTCAACGCCCTAACAAACTCCTACCACGAGATGTCGGGTGTACAGCTAGCGTGAGTACCTTTCTCGTGTATCATGTTTGTAGGGATGCTGGGTGAAGGGTCTCCCTGTTACTCCCGGGTACTTATCCCCGGGTTCGCTCGGTTCTTTCTTTGTTTACCCCTTACAGTGACACCCTCTCTTCCATGGCCACCGTGATGGAGGGCGTGGCGGCAATGGCTACCCACTTCATGCGGGAGGAGGCGAAGGCGTGCGCCGAGGCGAGACTGGCAACCCGCCAAGCGGCAGCTAAATCTGCGCCAGAAATGGCACAGAGGGGAGTGGTACGAGCTGTCCCCTTGTCCCCCGCCCTCTTTGACCAACCGGCGACAGACACGATCTTCGCCTCCCTCCCAACGGTAATTAATTTACCAAAGCCTTCCACCTCCAAGTAAGTACCTCTCGTGTTCGTCTTACCCGAGTTGTCACGGGGTGAAATGAAAGGATTTTCGGGTCTATTTTGGGTCCTAATCGTTCTGTTTGTCCGTAGGCCACGTGCCCCACAGCCAGCCAGACCAGCCTACCAGCCCCGGAGGCCCTCCCAGCCCTCCAGGCTACCGAGGCCCTCCTATCCCACTCCCCCGAGAGCACACAACAGGCCCTCCCAGAGGGGCCAGCAGCCTTTTCGAGGAAGGGGACAGGTCGCCAAGCCCTTCGCAAAGCCCAAGTCCTTCAACCACCCCTCCCAGAAGGACCGCGCCACTTGAGGGTCCCACTCTGGGCTGCCTCACAGGGTGGTCAGCAGCCTGGCCCACCCACGGCTGGGCAGCAAGGATAATTCGCCAGGGCCTGTCATGGCCCTGGATTACTGTTCCGGTGAGTAACTGTCATCCTTACTGTCTGACATATGAATTATGCCTAATCCCGTCCTTGGGCTACCGTTAGGTCAAAATCAGATTTTCCCTTGCGGTCAAAATCTCTGCCTCTCCTGTCATTCTCCCCCCAACCACCCCGGGTCCCTCGGGCCCCGGGGGATTAGGATTAACGGTACTCTCACTGACACCTGTCTTCTCCCGTTACAGCCACTACGTCTACCTCCTGCCTCAACCAAAGTGTCACTTTCGGTCGTCCCGCATGTGCGGGAAATGCGGGAAAAAGGGGTAGTGGAGCGGGCGACGGGAAGGGTCTTTCTTTCTCGTTTATTCACGGTCCCCAAAAAGGATCAGGGAAAAACGAGATTGGTGATGGACCTGAGCAAGCTAAACAAATTCGTGAAAACATTACATTTCAGGATGGTTTCGGTTGCTCAGGTCCGCACAGTTCTGAGGAAGGGAGACTGGTTAGCATCCCTGGATCTCAAGGATGCTTACTGGCACGTCCCGATCCACCCCAGGTTTCGCCGCTTTCTGGCCTTCCAGGTGGGGACCGAGACGTTCCAGTTTACCAGGCTCCCTTTCGGTCTTTCTCTAGCTCCGCGAGTCTTCACAAAACTCGTGAGGGTGGTGGCATCCCGTCTGGCAGAGGCGGGTGTCCCCACCCTCATGTACCTGGACGATTGGTTGCTTCACGCCCCTTCCAAGGAGCAGGTAGCAAACAACGTCCGGGTAGCGAGGGGAGTGCTAGAGGAAATGGGGTTTCTGTTGAACATCCCCAAGTCCTCTCTCACCCCCACTCGCAAGCTGTGTTGGCTAGGAATAGAGTGGGACTCTCTTTCGGCCACCCTCTCTCTCGCTCCAGACAACGCCCGCCGGACCCTCCGCCACGTCCGCCGGGCGCATTTTTCCCGTACTTTCTCTCGCCGCCAGTGGGAATCATTGCTCGGGTCCCTAAATTTCGCGGCCCCTGCAATGCCCCTGGGACGACTGAAACACAGGAGGCTGACGCGGGAGGTAAACCTCCACCTGTCCCCCACACACAGGGACCTTCCCAGGCAAGTGTCCCCCTCTCTCCACCGCCTCCTTCGCCCCTGGCTACGTCCCGGTGCCCTGCGTCAGCGGGTCCCCTGGGTGTTCCCTCCCCCGGGGATTACGGTGGCGACAGACGCATCGGACGTAGGCTGGGGATACCAGTCTTGCCTGGGACATCAACGGTGCGGGGGATGGAAGGAAGGGGAAAGGCTACTGCACATCAACGCCCGGGAGTTGATGGTAGCGAAGGAATGGCTCAACAGACACCCTCAGTTTGCCAGGATAGGCGTCCGCTTCGATATGGACAACGTTGCGGCCGTGCAGTGCCTACAGAAACAGGGCACCGTACGGTCGGAAATTCTCCTGTCCCTGTCAGAACAGATTTTCGCAATAGCGGCCAAGAGGGACATTCACCTCTCGGCCCGCTACGTGCCAGGGCGGGAGAACGATTGGGCGGACGCCCTATCCAGGTTCAGGGGGACGTCAGTCGAGTGGCAACTGCGTCCCCTTGTGTTCGAGTCTCTCTGCCTTCGCTACGGGACACCGGAGGTGGACCTATTCGCCTCCCCATCCACGGCCCTACTCCCTCTGTTCCTGACTTTCTCATCCAGAACAGAGGCGGGAGGCCCGGACGCCTTCACGGAGGACTGGAACAGGTGGGGTCATCTCTACCTCTTCCCACCCCCAGCCACTTCAGTCCTCCTGAAGGCGATCCTCAAGCTGCGCACTTTCAGGGGGAGGGTTCTCCTCATAGCCCCCCGCTGGCCAGCACAGCCGTGGTTCGGAGAGTTGTCCCGGTGGTGCCCGCATCCCCTTCAGTTGGGATCGGCGTGCCTCTCCAGCACCCTGTCTGCACCACTCCAAGCGTCACTGAAACTACACGCTTGGAGTTTCTACGGGGAGTCCTCAGCAAAAGGTTCACTAAGGAGACAGTGGACAAGATGTTGAGGGCTCATCGTCAGTCTTCGGTGCGACAATACGAATCGTGCTGGAAAAGATTCCAGGACTTCTTGCGAAGACACCCCTCCAGGGTCATCTCGGAGGACACAGTCCTGGAATTCCTCACGTGGCTCGCCGATTCCACCAACAGGGCCCCGGCGACGGTGCTTGCGCATCACGCAGCCCTGTCTGATCCCCTCCTCCTGGGTTTTAACATTAAGGTTTCGGAGAGGCCTCTCTCTCTCCTGAGGATGGGGATTCGGGCGGGGACCGCACCTCACCGGGCCCAGGCACCCTCCTGGTCCCTTCATCGTGTCCTTTCCTACCTGACCTTCGAGGGGGTCCCTCTGGAGGTTTGTCACCTCCTCCAGAAAGCTCTCTTCCTGCTCGCCTTAGCTACAGGTTACAGGGCTTCTCAGTTGGCAGCCCTGACCCGTCACACAGCCTTTTCTTCAGTAACCCCTAACCTTACTTCCTTAACCATTTCCCCCTCCCCTGCTTTTCTAGCTAAGAACGAGCAGGCTGACGACAGAATTGGCCCTCTCGCAGTACCCTCGTTCCTGAGGGATGGAAATTTCCACCCCCTCTGCCCAGTCCACGCCTTTGTTGCATACGTGGAGGCGACGAGAGGGGCTTCTCCGGACCACCTCTTCTACAACTCTAGGTCCGGTAACCCTCTCTTCCCTAGGTCAATCGCTCGCCTTCTCTGCCGAGTGATAGAGAACGGGGATCCCGGACACGCCCCGAGGGCTCACAGCGTTAGGGGCGTGGCCGCCTCCCTCGCCTTCCTCAGGACTCACTCGGTGGAGAGGGTCAGGGATTTAGGGGGCTGGGCGTCCACTTCTTCCTTCAGGACGAGGTACCTGTTCCACTCGCTCTCCCCCTACCCCCTGTGTGGCTATGGGTACTCCACCTCCTATTCCCCAGGGTCCCCGCGGGAGACACATGGGGGGGAGGGGCCGCCCGAAGAGAAAAGGTCGGGTGATTTAAGTCCCGTCACATCATCCCAGACCTCATCCACATCTTGTACAGCTTCATGCTCATCCCCATTCTTCACGTGTACATATGGTGAAAGAGAATATATAATAAATTACATTGTTACGGAATTCTTGTGTATTCATTTTCCAAACAATTATTAACTAAGATGAGTGACAGGAGATATTATTACACAGGATATCTGGATCCTAGTGTCCTCCTTCATCCCCTCGGGATTACATTACCTGAGCGAGGGCCATAGCCCTAACTCAGAAGACTTGAATAAGGGGGGGGGGGGGGGGGGGGGAATGGGGGGGGAGGAAAAGGGGGGGGGGGAGTATCCATGGGAACCTCCCCCCTCCTCTCCTAGACCCGAACCCTCGAGTCTACCTTTAAAGACTTTATGTGTAACAATTCTGGTCTATAACAGAATGGTCTACGGTTTTATGGTATACGCTACTTCTCCCCCACCACGGCGTTTCACCTAGCCAGTGTCGGGAGAGGCGGTAGCTGCTGCTTCACCGGGCTCGGTTACCTTTCCTGCCCTCCGCTCTCAACCACTCTTAACTAGCACGTGATTGCCTCCACCTCACCTCCCACCTACCGCATCGCATGCTTAGCAACCAGCTGTACTGGTTTCACTATACCAATAATAGTGCATTTGTCGCGGCTTCTAGCCGCTTAAATTGTATTTATTGGTTTGTGAAACCAGTACAGCTTTTACTGTCCCACCCACCTCCCGATGCGGCAGACACTCACTTCTTTCTCATTGGAGTGGACGAGCGGTATTCAGCGGAGGAGGGGCTTAATACCTCACCTCACCACCTCCAGGTGGCTCCACTATCAGTACAGCGCCAGATTTGAATTTTTATTTACTTCTGATGAACGTCACGGAATTGACCCTTCCAACCCAGATTATGCCTACACGGGGCCTGGGCTTGTGAAGGGGCATATTCTATAGCAACCAGCTGTACTGGTTTCACAAACCAATAAATACAATTTAAGCGGCTAGAAGCCGCGACAAATGCACTAATATCCATCCATTCATTTCTCCTCCACCAGAAAAGACCATTAGATCCTTTATTAAGCGGGTAATACACTGCTGGTATAGATCTGGAGCAACTGATTCCTCCAAAGTATTCCAAGCAACAGGTGACCATTGTATATTTGTCCATCTGGTCCTGTTTTCTGGCATATACTTTGGAGGAATCAAGGCACTCCAATGTCACAAAAGTATATATACCATCTCCTTAAGGGAATAGTATACAGTGTTGATAAATCTGGAGCAACTGATTCCTCCAAACTATTTCTAGCAACATGCAGACCACCATTATTTTTCTCAATCTGGTTTTGTTTCCTGGCATATACTTTGGAGGAATCAAGACACTCCAATGTAACAAAAGTCTATATACTATCTCCATAAAAGTGTTCACGTTCCAGTTTCGTGCATTGGCCTCGTTATGCTGGGTGCTGACTGGAATGAATGCCGTCAGCGAGATAATGCATGCAGAGTGGGGAAGCCAAGGTAAGCAGAAGTGACAGTATCCCAGACAACATTACTGACCAAACGCCTTAAGGTGGTAATTCTTTTTTTTCTTTTTTCTTTTTGGTACATTGGATTGCCTTGATTCCTCCAAAGTATGCAAGGGAACAGGACCAGAAGAGCAAAAATAATGGTGTTCTGTTGCTAGGAATAATTTGGAGGATTCAGTTGCTCCAGAATTACCAACACAAAACTTCCCCCTTAAGGACCGACCCTGTGATCGTGTATGAGACTTGGTGGTGGCTTCTTCTGATTCCTCCTGACTCTGCCTCGAAACAATCTCCTTCTATATAGGTGATGTCTCGTGGAAATATATTATGTAGGACTTACTAACCTACAATTATCCTATCCCTGCTATACATTACGGGGTCCCTTTCTATAACTCCTGATATTGAGATGTGAGACAGTCGCGTAACCAGCATGCGATATGGAAGTGTGGACAATTACTGCATATATCTGCCACTAAATATATTATTAAAACAAATAAATAAATGCTGGAGAAAACGGAGGAATCTTATGCTATAAAGAAGTAAGTGCCTAAGGTGTTTGGCGAGTTGTGCCTCGGGAGCGACTAAAAATTTAATGAGTGATTTTAGAATGATTTTCATAGCTAGGTTTTATAAAGTATCTGGAAGTGTTGTTGTTGTTGTTGTTCATGGGCAGCATTCTTGTCTTGCCTTGCCTTGAGTACTGGGAATGTTATTACTGTACAGACACTCACAAAAACCATGTGCAAAGTTACCTGTGTAGGCCTATATATATATATATATATATATATATATATATATATATATATATATATATATATATATATATATATATATATATATATATATATATATATATATATATATATATATAAATATGATGAATTTCGAGGTTTGTCTGTTAATGTTTCTGTGTTAAGGGGGGAATATTATATAGTGTTGGTTATATTTAATCTGGAACAACTAATTTCTCCAAACTATTCCAAGCAACAAGCCACCATTACCTTTAATAATTCTGGTCCTGTTTCATGTCTTACTCTTGAGGAATTATATTATCTCATTAAGGGGGTGCAGGAGTAGGGGACAGGATTGGGGGGTGCGGGAATAGGGGGACAGGCTTGGGGTGGGTAGAAAGCCTGTCCCCTATTCCCGCACACCCCTAACCCCCCCCCCCAAGCCTGTCCCCCTACTCCCGCACCCCCCAAAACCCCCCCAAGCCTGTCCCCTACTCCCGCACACCCCTAACCCCCCCCCAAGCCTGTCCCCATACTCCCGCACCCCCCAAAACCCCCCCAAGCCTGTCCCCTACTCCCGCACACCCCTAACCCCCCCCCCAAGCCTGTCCCCCTACTCCCGCACCCTCCAAAAACCCCCCCAAGCCTGTCCCCCAATCCCGCACCCCCCCAAAACCCCCCCAAGCCTGTCCCCTACTCCCGCACCCCCCCAAAAGCCCCCAAAGCCTGTCCCCTACTACCGCACTCCCTTGACATGTTTCTCTTTTATTTTTATTTTTTATTTCCTCCGTTGTACAGTTGACCAAGTAAAAAGTGCAAGAAATATATGGCTCTATATGTCAACATTTTCACCACCACTCAAAGTTCAGCCAATCACGTTCCACCTTATGACATTGGTTCTGGGATTTTTATGTTTTTATTATTTTATTTTATTATTATTTTTGTCTAATGTAATATATCGTTCGTGTTGACCTATTTTTTTTTTTTTTTAGTCCAAGATGGTGATTGTATTGTTTACCTGAGTAGCCTATAATATATATATACACTTTTATTGTCATCAGTCACTCAATATTCAGTTAACGCACATGTGGCGTCCAAAGTATATTATTATCATCATTTATTCAGGTACCTTATGTTTGTGTCGCGATTTCCGTATGGTAGTCCTGTGTGTGTGTGTTTTTTTTTATTAGTTGTAAGGTAGTCCTGTGTGTGTGTGTTTTTAGTAGTAAGGTAGTCTTGTGTGTGTGTTTTTAGTAGTAAGGTAGTCCTGTGTGTGTGTGTGTTTTTATTAGTAAGGTAGTCCTGTGTGTGTGTGTGTGTGTTTAGTAGTAAGGTAGTCCTGTGTGTGTGTGTGTTTAGTAGTAAGGTAGTCCTGTGTGTGTGTGTGTTTAGTAGTAAGGTAGTCCTGTGTGTGTGTTTAGTAGTAAGGTAGTCCTGTGTGTGTTTAGTAGTAAGGTAGTCCTGTGTGTGTTTAGTAGTAAGGTAGTCCTGTGTGTGTGTGTGTGTTTAGTAGTAAGGTAGTCCTGTGTGTGTTTAGTAGGGTAGGGTAGTGTAGGGTAAGTGTGTGTGTTTTTTGTAAGGTAGTCCTGTGTGTGTGTGTTTAGTGGTAAGGTAGTCCTGTGTGTGTTTTGGACGAAATGGATGATACTAATTCCCCCAACTAGGTCACAAAGAATTCTATTAATGTTGTTGTATATTTTTAGTGTTAATACGTTGTTTTGTTTAGCAGTTTAGGAGAATCAATAATATTTTTCATAGTCACCAGCGGGAGAAAATATACACAATATTATACATTTTGTACATGTATGATTTTAAAGCATTCCTAACTTCAAAAGGTAAAGGAATATTTCACTTAAACATAAAACAATTGCTCAGATTCCGATAACACACACACACACACACACACTGTTGTTGTTGTTGTTGTTGCGTCACCCACATGATTATATTTGACACGGCAGATTTCACTTGTATAGACACTTGAAGCTATAACACACACACACACACACACTTGTATAGACACTTGAAGCTATAACACACACACACACACACACACACACACACACACACACACACACACACACACACACGTTTCCCCGAATATTAATCCGATCACACACACACACACACCCACACACACTTGTTTGCTGATTCACGGTTTCGCATATCTACCGACAGGCAAAATTATTTAGGGAAGAGAGAGGCGTGTAAAGTTAAAATATGACTCGAGATGATTACAAAACATAGGTTGTATTCTCTTCATTACATATATTGTATATTATATATACCATGTATTCTACTGCCTTTATATCCCATGTTAAATGGCTACAGTTTTATATGTCGTAACATGTAGGATACTGTGTGTGTGTGTGTGTGTGTGTGTGTGTGTACAAAATATTCGGGAGATTCTCATCAGATAGGGGATCATCATAATCTTATAAGTCCCTGCAGTGGTCAGAACTGAAACTAAAATATAAGTATGTCTAAGTTCATACTTTTTGTCACATGATGTTTTGTCTTTGGTGTTCTTTATATATTTCTTATGTAAGGGAATACTGGATTAATTGGTGCTTGCAAGCTTTGTTGAAACTTGAGTCACAGTGACTTGTGGTACTAACACGGTCCAGGTAGTAACCAGAAACAGTTACAGCTGATTTTCCCTATTCTGGTAAATACCAGATCCCAGTCTTCATGAAGGTGCTGTATGTGTTTGTTTGTACTATTGGGCGTGAGACGGGACCGCAGAGAGAGAAAGAGAGAGAGAGGAGAGAAAGAGAGAGAGCGCGCGCATGCGTCCCGAGTGGAAACTCCCCTACCCACCTCCACACACTCACTGTTCACGTGAACATATATTATCTCCTCCATACGTCATTAAAAGCGCCTTATTCTGGTTCATATAGGGTGGAAACGGAAGTTACTCACATTGTTTTGCTATTTACTACAAAGGATATCAATCATTACAGATAACAGGACTAACACTATCATCGTGTATTGATTAAGGTACAAACAATAAGGACCAAAGTATGTAATCGGTCGTCCTACAAAACAAAATAATACTGTAGGTGACAAATAGGCCGACTAGTACTGATACACAGGTGCATTTTATAACCTGCCAATAATACATATCAAAGGGAAAATTATCGAAAATAACCCTTATGACACGAGAACTTGTTTGTGAGATAAAGTTGCCAGATTCTCCTGTCACGAACAACTCTCAACCCCGTGTGCTGTGTTCCCTCTCTGTGATGTGGTGTGGGGAAAAATGAAATGCATATTCAATTTTTAAGTGCTAACTAAAATTATAACAGGAATTTATTATGACACTAGCAGTAAGCTAAACAATGATAATTAAAATGTGTTGCGGCGCGCGAACTTAAAGCCACTCCTGCGCATGTGCTGGACGCCACAAAGCTCGATATAAACAACGGGTGACCTCGTCGGAGTATAGATCTCTTCGTTTCTTCAATGGGAATGGTAGTCCCTCTGAGATAACAAAGGAATAACACCACCGTTCTACTCTTTCATCTACATCAGCCAACAACAAGGTGAGTTAAACACCACCAACACAAGATACTTATACTTTAATTATATTTTCACTAGAGTGTCCTGAGTTCGTATGTCCAGTCTTCAGTTTGTATTTATTTCATCTTTCATTATTATTAGATTTGCGTACACCTTGCACACATCCTCATCTGGTAGTTGTCATGAGTAATCGATAGTTGTATTATCAGTAGTATTATTTCTTCAAACCCTTGGTACTGGTGGTCTCTCTCTCTCTCTCTCTCTCTCTCTCTCTTATTTCATGTTGGCAAAAATTGTGTCATCTAATCATTTGTCTGTGTACACGTGCCTCACGATCATGGCACTATATCTGTTCAATATAGCACACTTATGTATCATTATGATATCATCTCGTCTTGCAGTGACGTTGTTCTAGTTAATCTGTATATGAATAACAAGTGAATTAATTATATGTACTTACTTTCCCTTATACTCGAGGGTTTTTACTTGTGAGGTTAAGTATATATAACGTAAGATATTATTAATTAATTCGTGTTCCACAACTTAACTCTCAATATATCAGTAATGTCATGTTATCAGTTTGTGGAAGGAGCTGCAACCTAATTATGTATTCATCACCTAAATTAATTCATTCCTCTGTATTCCAAGCCACTGTTTGTAGTGTTGTGAATAATATTGATTCATGATCTCTGTCTTAATCATTTACCTATTCTCTCCTATCTTTTTTTTTCTCTCTTTTAGACTGACAAAAAAAAATATGTAGCTGTGTGCAGTAGTAACTCCTCTGATAATTAACTTTTATTATTATTATTATTATTATTATCGGTAGCTAATTTTAACGTGTATTACTATGCCGTGTACTCTCCATATCCCCCCCCCCTACCTCTCTCTCTCTCTCTCTCTCTCTCTCTCTCTCTCTCTCTCTCTGACGTGGTATATATCATTCTGTCCATGGCATCCTGTTGGTCTATGTCTGTAATATAGGCCAGTCTGATCTGTAGCCTTGGGTCACATTTTTTTATCATTAGTTTTATTTTTTCAAGCCCTTGGTACTGGTGCTCTCTCTCTCTCTCTCTCTCTCTCTCTCTCTCTCTCTCTCTCTCTCTCTTTGTCATGGTTTGTTTTTGTCTCCTTGCTTTGTCCACTTTACCTCGGGCCAAATTGTTCCTTTTAACGTTTACTTTTTTCTCTCTTTTCTTGCCCACCCCCAAACTAACAACCACATACACCTCATCCAACCGTCCTTCGACCTCACTTCTCGTCGACCTTTTCCCCACCGCTATATAAATGACTCACAGCCTCCACTCTAATCTTGTCCCTCTCTCCTCCTCCCCACTCACCCATCCCTCCCTCCCTCCCTCCTACCTTCCCTTCTAATCTTATCCCTCTCCTTCACCCCACTCCCATCCCTCCTTCCCTTCTAATCTTGTCCCTCCCTCTCCTCACCCCACTCCCCTCCCTCCTACCTTCCCTTCTAATCTTATCCCTCTCCTTCACCCCACTCCCCTCCCTCCTTCCCTTCCCTTCTAATCATGTCCCTCTCCTTTACCCCACTCCCCTCCCTCCTTCCCTTCTAATCATGTCCCTCTCCTTTACCCCACTCCCCTCCCTCCTTCCCTTCTAATCTTGTCCCTCTCCTTTACCCCACTCCCCTCCCTCCTTCCCTTCTAATCATGTCCCTCTCCTCACCCCACTCCCCTCCCTCCTTCCCCTTCTAATCATGTCCCTCTCCTCCACCTCCCTTCCCTCCTTCCTTTACTCCCCCCCCCCCATTTAATCTTGTCCCTCTCCTCCACCCCCTTCCACTCCCTTTCACCTCACCTCTTTTGCCACACCTTCCTTCCTTCCTCTCTCCCACCACTCCTTCTCTCCTTCCCTCCCACCTCTCCTTCTCTCCTTCCCTCCCACCTCTCCTTCTTATCTCCCTCCACCGGGCTTTCACTTCCACCTCCTCCACACACACACACACCAACGTATTTTGTGGAAGTGAAGGATAGGACTTTCTATAAATAACACTTCCTCCTCTTCTTTTCTAGGTGAATTGGAAGGTCTCTGATTCCTCCAAACTGATCCCCTATTAGGACCATTGAGGGCATCTGTTTTCTGGAGTAGTTTGGAGGAATCAGTAACCTTCTAATTTATCAACAACAAAAATCTCCTCTTAAGATGTTGTTCCTTCCTCCTTCCCATCCCCAGACTCCTTACATCATCATTGTGTGACCCTTGTTGTATACTATCCTTCCTCTTCCTCCTACCTTCTTCCATCTACCCTTTATTCTTCTCTCTCTCTCTCTCTCTCTCTCTCTCTCTCTCTCTCTCTCTCTCTCTCTCTCTCTCTCTCTCTCTCTCTCTCTCTCTCTCTCTCTCTCTCTCTCTCTCTCTCTCTCTCTCTCTCTCTCATACCAGCACCATGCATCCATACTTTCCATGCACTCTCCTTCCTTCACCTTGCATCAATTGCTGACCCCTTCCTTAAATTAATACTTTTCCTAAATAATATAAATACTCACCTATTGATCTTTACTTCAGCTTGCCTATAATATAACCTCGCGATTCTTCTCTCTCCCTTCCAGACAACAACACCACCACCACCATGTCGGAACAAAAGCCAGAGCAAAAGGCAGTGTTGGACCGATACATGAGGCTCCCCATCCCAGACAACAAGTGCCAGGCTATGTATATCTGGGTGGACGGCACGGGAGAACACCTCAGGGCCAAAACAAGGACCCTTAACTTCATCCCCAAGAGTCCTACAGGTGAGTTAGTTAGTTAGTTAGTTAATATTATATGCATTAAATATATATACATATTTTAAGATTATGTAGATTGATGCTTCTTGTTTTGTTTTGTTTTATTTGGGGAGGGGGTCGATCTTTGTCTTGTGTGTGGATGTTTATTTATTTTTTTAGTCCATTAAAACACATTTCATTTGACTGGTTAAAAAAAAAAAAAAAAAGGTCCCATTTCGTTTGACAGGTTGGAAAAGATCAAAGCAATTTCATACGACTGCTTGATACGAGTATTGAGTAATTTCACTATAACTGTTTGCTGATAAAAAAAAAAGTAAAAAAAAGACCCATTTCAGTATTGCATGGTCGACCGAGTTAAATAATAGCCCTGCTGAAGTTTCTATGGTGCCTCTATTGTGGCTTAGTGGGTCGAGTATAGTAGTAGGACTGGGAGAGGAGAGGAGAGTTGAGGAGAGGAAATTCAATGGAGGAGCTGAGTGGTGCGGATGACGTGGCTGAGAGGGATGGATGTTGATTTGGTGGAGTGGGGCGGGGTGAGAGGGATGCGCGTGTGTGGTGTGAGAGGAGAGAGGGAGGGGGGGGGGGAAGTGTGGTGTGAGAGGGGGGAGCAAGAGTGATGAAGTTGGTGGTAGGTAGAGGACGAGGAGGAAATGAGAGAGAGAGAGAGAGAGAGAGAGAGAGAGAGAGAACTAATAAATGAGAGCGAAAGATGGAAAGGGAGGGAAGGAGAGACAGCAAGAGTTAAGAAAAGCAAGATAAATGAGAAAAAGAGGAGACTGAGAAAATGGGGGAAGGATAACAATAGGACAGTTTATAGTAAAGCAAAGACAGAAATAAACAGAGCCGTACAGGAAGGGGAAAGATCAGAGAAAGAGAGTGAGTGAGGGAGAGGGAGAGGTGGGTCTGCCAGGAACAAAGATCAATACTACTGCCAGTGTGTGTGTGTGTGTGTGTGTGTTGAAAGGTGTGACCGCAGAGGGAAGTGATATGAAACCGGATCTCTATATAATTTTTTTTTTTTTTTTTTTCCCGTGTTCCACTTGCCTCTAATTTTCTGGTCGTCCGACTTTGCTATATATGTGTCTTCTCTTACTTTTCGCTATCGTTCAACCACTTACATTACTACTAAGGACTGCATTAATTAAGTAAATTGACAAACTGTGTATAATACCAGAGTTTGAATGGACTCTACCACCTTCTTCCAAACCATAGTCTTGACTACTGAAGATGGTGACATTGACCCCAAATTGTTTGGTAATAAACTTGTGTAATATTTTTCATCTGCCAGTGTGGGCTTGACACATAATTTCCGAGAAGTAAGAGCACAGGTCTTAGTAGTTGTATCTGTTACTAAGAGTAACAATCTTATGAATGTACGACTCGTATATGATTTTGTCCGAGTTCTTTTTCTTGTAGTAATTTCCAATTATATTTCTGACTCTTCATCTTCCTCCTTCCACCAGAGTTGCCCATCTGGAACTTCGATGGGTCCTCTACTGGTCAGGCTGAGGGGAGCAACAGTGACGTGTATCTTCACCCTGTAGCCATATATAAAGACCCCTTCAGGCTCGGGGAAAACAAACTGGTGTTGTGCGAGACCTACAAGCACAACAAGAAACCCACTGGGACCAACCATCGCTATAGATGTGTCGATGCCATGAAGAGGGCCTCAGACCAGCACCCATGGTTCGGTATGGAGCAGGAGTACACACTGTTGGACATTGACAACCACCCACTGGGTTGGCCCAAGAATGGATTCCCAGGCCCTCAGGGACCCTACTATTGTGGTGTGGGATCAAATAAGGTGTATGGCCGAGATGTGGTCGAGGCTCACTACCGTGCATGTCTGTATGCAGGGATTAATATCTCTGGCGAGAATGCAGAGGTAATGCCTGCCCAGTGGGAGTTCCAGGTTGGCCCATGTGAGGGCATCACGATGGGTGATGACTTGTGGATGGCTCGATACCTCCTGCACAGAGTGTCTGAGGACTTTGGTGTTGTTGTGTCCCTGGACCCCAAACCCATCCCAGGTGACTGGAATGGTGCTGGCATGCACACTAACTTCTCCACTACGGGCATGAGGGATCCCAATGGTATCACTGATATTGAGAAGGCCATTGACAAGTTGTCCCGCCACCACATCCGCCACATCAAGGCCTATGATCCTAAGGAAGGCAAGGACAATGAGCGCCGCTTGACTGGTCTTCACGAGACCTCTTCCATCCACGACTTCTCTGCAGGTGTAGCCAACAGAGGCTGCTCAATCAGGATCCCTCGTGGTGTGGCTGAAGATAAGCAGGGTTACCTGGAAGATCGCCGGCCGTCTTCAAATGCTGACCCCTACATGGTATCTGAGGTGTTGGTAAGGACAATCTGTCTCGATGAGTAGGAAAGGGCCCCATGGTGTGGCAACTCCCGCAGAAATGTGGCACTGCCTCGCCCTTGTATCTCCAGGTCTTACAGTGCTCTGGGATTTTAATCAACACTCCTTCAAGTGCAGCAGCAGCACTCTCAGGTCTGAGAGAAATCTGACTACATTTTCTGATCTTAAAGTAAACAATCAGCCAAAAGATCTGTGACACAACAGCTCTATTAGTCTGAGAGGCTTTTTGGATGGCAGACACACTGCCTCATGCCCCAGTGAACAATACTTGCTGATCAGAAATGTACGACCCTTTAATGTTCATCCCTGACTTTGATATAGCCACACCTGGCATTGGACTTGTCCTGAAGACAGTTTGGCAAGGGACCAATACATCCCTGCCCTGACCTCATTCTCTCCTCACTCTACTCATCCTCATGTACAATCACTGAATTCAATTCTGATTTTTGTAATTGCTTTCATTACTTAACATCAAATTTGTCTCATTTTACGTATCAAATTTGTTTCATTTTACGTTTGTGTTGTTCATGGTCATCCACATAAGTTTATTATTTCAGTGTCTAAGTACAAGTTGTAATTATTTTTATTGTGATACAAACTACGTAGTGATGTTTTGTGTTACTTGAATGTTTATACTGTAAATATAACTGTTGATGTCGACAGCAAAATATTTAGACAATTCCCTGTAATTTTATAATGCAAAACCACAATTAGTATTAGTGATTTTAAAACGCTGTAAAAAAAACATCAAATTATATAAATAACATATTTATGCAGGAACCTTTGTCAGTTCATTACCCTATAATTATATTATACAAAGACACGTGGTCGTCTACACAAGGAAGCTCTTGTGTTCAGTCATGATGCAACGTTGCCAACTCTTCAACAAGTAAAGTACAACCCCTGTCTCTTGAGGGAGAATTTATAAGCATCACAATATACTTACGTCATCCAAGGAACAAACTATATACCTCTTCACAAAGTAGGTCATCTGTCTGATAGAGTCGTGAAGTGTCTGTGTAGAATGTTGTTTAAGGACGAGTGTAAGTGACAAACGCAGGTGCTAAGAGGGAAAGTGTGGTGTGTGAATGAACGCGAAAACATTTGGCAAACTCTCCTGTTTTGTGGGTGAATCTCTCTCGATCTGTGCTGCGTGTTACTAGGATTTTAAGTGTCAATATCTCAAGAGCTGTATGTACAAAGGCCTGGTAAATGAAAGAGTCAAGGACTGTTGTATTTGTACATTTCAATTGGCGAATGCAAAGGAAAGTAAAATCAATCTGCGCCCTTTCATAAGTCGTGGGTTTTCCATGAAGATCTGCTAATGGGCAATGAAGTGAAGGTTTAATTGATTGATTGTTTATTTTTCATTCTTCACTTCAGTACCCACAAGCAGTTAGAGAAAGATCAATTGTACTGAAGTGAGGGAAAGTGTTAAGGGAATAAATAGCATACTTTTGGGAGGTACATTAGAGCGCCTTGATTCCTCCAAAGTATGCCAGAAAACAGGGCTAGATTTACACACACAAAAAATAATGATGGCCTGTTGCTTGGAAGAATCAGCTAGTTGCTCCAGATATATCAACTCTGTGCTTCCCCATTTAAATATGAATGACGTCACAAGCAGGTAAGGCCTTGTAAAGTGTGGTTGTGTCTGTAGGAAAGCTATAATGAGTCACCAACACCAAACTAGTTCAAGTCAGACAATGTCGTTTCCGGTAGTGGGATGGGAAATTGTTTATGCATGCAAAAACGGCGCCGATGCATTGGAAAAAGTACCGATTAAGTTTTTATATAAATATTTCTGGATCGAGCAATTGCTTTGGACTTAGAAGGAATGGGACAGATTCAGGATTTACCCAGATGTGTTGTGGTAAATATTTGGATCTGCAGGTGTCCCAGTCTGGCTCTATATACCCCTCCCCCTGTTTTTCCTACCCTCTACCCATTGCGCCCCCCCCTACCCCCACTCTGCCTCTCTCAGTGTTGCCAACCAATATAAAACGTCTGTCTCATACTATATTATACAATACCCACTGCTCCGTCCTTCGTCACTCATTCATTTTGGAGTCGTGTTTGATTCATATACATACATACATACATACAGGTATCATGTTTGCTTCATTCATGCATGTATTATAGTTCCGAGTATCGTCTGACATCTAAAAGCAGATCTATGGACTTGGGAGAAACATCTGGATATAAGTATGACCAGAGGGTAGAAGTAAATTGTGGTGCCGATGTGGTGGCCCTGTTCGTCTGTCCTCAGTACTTATCTTAGCTACACGTATGGTCTGGTGGAAATGTCATGGTCACTTTACGGTACCTATTTTAATGTCAAGGTAGATTCCATAGGTATAGTTATGTATTATGAGTTTGTCTATATATTGTATAAGTATTTTCACACAGTAATACGACCTTCTTAGCGAGCCCCCTCTGTTCTCCCTCCCACATCTTATGAATGCATGTCTTGTCCCATAGCCTACATGCCTATTGCCCCACATTATATTATGGCCTCTCTTTATTGTTTGATCTTCTCCCGTTCTCCTATTTAACTATAACTTTTTTCTGCCACTCCCATGTTTGTCTTGATGCCAAATACTCCCTCTCAGTGTAATAATACACTCTGTCTTGGTCGGGGAATGTGAAGGTATTCGCCAAACTTTATCGCTGTACGTGTGTAGATTTTTTTTTATGAAAAACTCAGCGGTTCTAAAATCCCATCTTCATGACGGTCCCTTGAGTGAATGACTTTTAATTGGAGTTAAACACACAGGCATTCTGCTTCAATTTTAGTGTGCAATTATTATTATTAGTAGTAGTAGTAGTAATAGTAGTATTTTATTATCATTATTATTATCTCCACCAAGGGAGAATGTAACTAGGAAATCCTGCCTTAGGCTTGCCAGGAGAGAGGGTTGGATGTGTGGTATCCCAAGATAAACAACAGAGCCATCTTATCAATACCATGCTATCGTCAACATTACGAATATTCTTGCCTTTAGCCCTCAAGGTCAGAGGGTTGTTCCATATTTGTTGGCTATACTGATGGATGTTTGTTGGCTATACTGATGGAGTGTCTTCCTGCTCGGTGGGGTCTTTTTATGTATTGTTGTGCATGTCCCGCAATGTTGTAAATTAAGTGACTTTGTTTGGTAAAGACAGAGGGCGTGTAGGAGTGGTTCAAGGCAATCCAGGATGGAGATGTGACGGGACTTGTATGGCAGAGACAGGTTGTTGGCCCTGAGGATTATTAATAATGCAGGTATGATTCTAGCAGACAGCCAAAGTCATCCATCACCAACTGCTGTCTGTTCTGGTGCTGAAGGTGACAATATTTGCATTCTGCTGCTGCTGCTGAAGTGATGCTGTGGCCTCTCTCATCTTCTCATAGGTGTGATGCGACCCCCTGTAGTGTATAAGTCTGTATACATACTATTTTTTTTTTTTTTTTTTTTTTTTTTTTAGTACTGTACATCCACAATCAAATAACCACCAACACTTTCCTTCCATCGTCCAAATAAAAGAATATCACATCAAAATATTATCATATAACACCTTTTGTCAACTCAAAAAATATGTTGGGAGAAAATAAGAAAAAGAAATGTGTGTGTGTGTGTGTGTGTGAACAACCCCCTCAATTATTATTATTATTATTATTATTATTATGAGGTGCTGCAAAATAAAACACGTGTTGTTCTTCATTACCAAGATATTTACAAAGATGGAAGGAAAGGTGTCGGTGGATATTTGATTGTGGCTGTACAGTACATAATTATACCTTCTTCTCCCGTGACTGTTGTGGCTTCCGGTCCCTCGTATTTTGCCTCGGTGGAGAATTCAATCTGTGACTTGTAATGATGACAGGGATGCTTGGCTAGAGATATAAAAAAAAAAATAACTCTTTGCACGCACACACTTACAAAAGCAACATAAGTAAGTTATTTGGCCGTACCAGGATTCGAACCCCTGCACCTTGGGGAATGCGTTATCCCAGGTAGCACTGGCTCAGCTGGCCATGAAGGATCCCGTTTCCAAGGTGTGATGGATGTTACTAAGATAGGTTCGACTCCCAGGGGGGGATTTTAGTAAAGGTGATTTGATTTCAGTTAACCTTGGACAAAAATAAAAAACTATGTATATATATATATTTATCACTGGTAAGGTGTTTTTTGCTTTAGGATTTCCTGCTTGATATGGACACTTAGGCATTAATGTACAAACGCTCGCACACAAAACAACGCATGCACACATATATTTACACACACGAACACACATACGTGACTGTATTCCCACCCTTGAAGACACGCAGACACACACATATATACAAGGAACATATTTTTCCTAAGACAATTTATGTATACACACTCGCTAAAGAAAATGTTGGTGTATATTTTAATAATCTAGTCTGGATATTATTATGGGTTCAGCGACTTTATCTGTATGTTGTAATTCAGGGGATACATGACAAGGCTTAATCAAGGGGGAGGTATGTATGTACAGCCACAATCAAATAACCACCAACACTTTCCTTCCATCATTCATACATATCAGTAGGCTATCATATCAAAATATAATCATACAACACCTTACGTCAACTCAACCCCCCCCCCCACCATTTATTATGATGAGGTGCTGCAAAATCATACATGTGTTGTTCTTTATTACCAAGATATTTACTACAATGGAAGGAAAGTGTTGGTGGATATTTGATTGTGGTTGTACAGTACTGGAAGGGTTGGTAAATCTGGAGTAACTGATCGATTCCTCCTAACTATTCCATGCAAGCAACAGGACACACTATTATTTTTCTACTGATCTGGTCCTGTTCCCTGGCATACTTTATAGAGGAATCAAGACACCATACAAATGTAGAAACTGATACAATTCTCTCTCTCTCTCTCTCTCTCTCTCTCTCTCTCTCTCTCTCTCTCTCTCTCTCTCTCTCTCATTATTTTTTGATGAGGTGAGAGTGGAGTAGAATGGGAGAACATTTAAAGGGGATGGAACAGGTTGAGTAGCTAGGAGGAGGAGGATCGAGGGAAGATGTCAGTGAAGGAGAGTATGATAGGGAGGGGAAGAAGGGAGGAACTTGAGGGAAATGGAGGAAAGGGAAGGATTGGGAAGAGAGAAAAGTAGAGAAGAAGAGAGGAACTTGAGAAAATGGAGGAAATTGAATAAGAGGAAAGGGTTATGAGGGAAAGAGAGAGATTGAAATTAAAGCAATTAAGAGAAAATGAAGAAGTAACAGCAGATTTGGAGGTGGATCTCTCTCTCTCTCTCTCTCTCTTTCTCTCTCTCTCTCTCTCTCTTTCTCTCTCCACAACGTTACCTAAGATCACCAATGTCTCCTCCCTTCGTTGTGTTTACCAATCACATGTTCAATAACAGACCAATCAGTGCGCAGCTTGCCTCACGCAGCCTCTGACGTCACCACCTCACTCTGTTCAAAGGCAATACCGTGCCGTCTCATAATAAGTATAGTAAAGGAGGGGGATTATGATTTTGTCAGAGAAATTTCGGGGCAACAACTGATTCCTCCACACCAAAGCCATATGTTTGGTGATATGGTTTGGAGGAATAGGTAAGCATCCAATTGTTCCCATATTACACAACTGACGTCATTTGCTGTTGTTGTTGATGTTGTTGTTGTTTCTTTTCGTGGCACAGTTTAGAAAAATCGATAGCATCCAATTTTCTCTCCCACTACACAGCTGCATGAGGTATGTATAGACTATTTCGTGGCAAAGCTTGGATTAAGCAATAGGAAACATCCATGTCCCCTGCCAAAAACAACAACAACACAGTCAAGCCCCCCCCCCCTCCCATTTCCAATAATAACCCCTTTCCCCCTTCTTATCTGATATAGGAGAGATCAACCAGGATATAAAAGAGATTATGTGTAATTTAGATAGTTGCCGACGGGTGCAAAGTTCAGTCTCCTTCCATCACTGTCTTGTCATTCTCAACGCATGACAATTAACAAACTTCACACATTACGTCACTCGTATATGCATGAATCTTTTGACGTCATGCCTCTTGAACAGATATTATTGTACTCTATTTCCATTCCCTTTCATCTCTTATAATTTATTGTCCCTACTTTCCCTCCCATTTGTTTATTTTCTCGTGCTTTCTGTTTCTCCTTTTCATCTCCTCATATGTTGTGTAAAATGGATCGATCACTATAGTGTGTGTGTGTGTGTGTGTGTGTTCCAGACGAGAGAGTACCGATCCCTTTGTAAGTCATGTGGCCTAATTGAGATGCATTAGTTATAGCGATGGTGGTAGGCTTTGTATTGGTAATAATAATAATAATAATAATAATAATAATAATAAACGGTTTATTTAGAATGTGTAGTTTCGTGATGGTAGAGGAATTTGTTGGGTAGAGGGAGTTGCAAGAGACTGAGGTGGTGGTGGTGGTGGTGGTGGCGGATTCGGTGGAGAATGAGTTGCAGAGGAGGATGAATACAAGCTATAAAGACATATATATATATACATACAAACGGAGGATATTCAAACAGCAACACACGAGGAAAGTGGAGAGAAGGAAGAAAAGGATTATGAGGATATTAATTGTGGAGGAGGAGAAGTAGGAAAAAAGGGGAAATTATTAGGGAGGAGAAATAGAAGGTGGAGGAGGAGGCCGGCCGTATGAGATGTAATGAGAAAATAGGACCTCATCGTTCGTGTAAGGAGACACAATCACTGTAATGAGGGAGTGACATTTTCCTCGTCTACAAATGAACGACAAGCTATATTATCATCAGGGCACATGACTTGCTAACGTGTGTGTGTGTGTGTGTGTTATGCTTCCTACAGAACAATCTCCAATAATGGCAGATTAGGAAGGTGTGTGTGTGTGTGTGTGTGTGTGTTGTTACGTACACTACTCCACCATTTATTTGTACCAACACCAGCACTATGAGGAGGCCATGATATTAGGCTTGATTGTTATTTTGTTCTTTGTAACCAAAACTAATATTTTATGCAACTAGAATGCTGGAAGGAATGGCATTGAAGATATTATAATACACAAATGTTCATGAAACCAACATTCGTGTACTTTCTTACCGAGTTAATAAAGTGTGGTGTTCGATCACTGATTTTTATCAGTGCAATTCGTCCAGGTTTCCGAATCCTTAGTAACATGTCTGATAGTGTAGAGATGTTGACAAGCAGGGTAAGGGGAGAAACGGCTTTATATTTATTTTGGATTTCTACCAATTCCCCAAATTATCCAAAGCAACAAAAATCACTTCAGTGTTACCAATAGGTGACTTAATTTATGACATAGTTTGTAGGATTCAGTAGCCCTCCAATTTACCATAAAGAGTTAAGAGAGCATACGCATACGAGCAGGTGTACCGGAAAAAAAAATTATTACTCTGTGTTACTCTATGCATGTTACACTCCACTCATCAATAACACATACCGTTTTCTTTCTCTTCACTTTAGTCGTGTGTAACCCAACAAACCACCGTCTTTATTATTTTGTTTCCACTATTCATTGTTTAATCACAATATTCGATAGTAAAGACCTAATTCGTGTTCACATTATTGACATTATTCTATAGAGTGCTTGGGCTGGTATGTACTAGAGGTGACAATATAGAGTCTGTACACACACCTCCTCCATCTATCTAGATTCTAGACACTGAATGTCTCCCACCAAACCAAATCCTCTCATCGTATATTAAAGAGACTGGAAATGAAAATAAAAGTATTCGAGTCCCACATAATTATTTTTATCCACTTAACAAATGCAAGAAAAGGTTTAGAGTTGGATACTATCCTACGCCTTGAGGGTGAGGCCTGTTAGCTCCCCTCACATCCTGTTCAGGTGAGTCAAGCTTCATGACAGACAGTGACACAGTCACCCCGGGCCCATACCGGGTGGGTAAGGCCTGTCAGCTCCCCAATTGAATTCTCTTGAATCTCAGATTCTCATCTTTGTAACAGACCGACGACATTTTAGACTGCCGCCCGACGTAAGCACCAGTAACCCAACTCTCCACCCCCCCAGCAGGGACCTCACCAGGCCCACTGACGCAAGGTTCCTACTTACTGCTAGGTGAACAGGGGCAATGGGTGTAAAGGGGACCGCCCATCTGTCCCCGTCCTGCCTGGGAATCGAACCCGGGACCTCTCGGTTGTGAACCGAGCACGCTAACCACTGCGCCACAGGACACCCTTACCTTTAGGGGGAGACTAAACTACGGTACAATCACGGTCTATACTTTTTTATATAGTGATTTGCAATATGTGGGCGGTGCTTACAGATGGCGCGAAATTTGGTTCTTCCCAGAATCGTCAACCAAACGGGGTACGATGAGTGTCGTGAATGTGTATCACAAACATTCTTTGTGTTAAAAAGAGAGTAAGTATACCCGTACTTTGCTATGACTATGTACACTAAAATATCCCAACTATTGCACCAGTGTAGTGGTACTGCTTTATTCTCGATATATTCGTGTTGGTGCTGTTGTTGTCATTTTTTTTTTTTTTTTACTTTTTTACTTTATTTATTTTCTATGTGCATGGGTGCATGTATGGTTGATGTACTGTACGTATACGTGTATGTATGTATATTTGTCTGAAGATGCAAGTGTGTGTATGTGTGTCTGTGTGTGTGTGGCAAGTGCAAGGTTATGGTGTATGAGCATGTGAACAGCACGTGACTCTCTCTCTCTCTCTCTCTCTGCTTGCGTTATTCTTTCGTCTTTCTTTCTCTAGTCTCCTTCTGCCTCTTCTCCCCTCCTCTTCTTCCTCTCTCCCCCTCTCCCCATACTTTCTTTCTTCCCCTCACCCCCCTCCCCCCAACACCACGAGCCAGACATCCTCACCCCTCTCAGAGCAGCTGGACTTCTTCACCCCCCTCAGAGCCAACCATCCCACCCACCCGCAGAGAGGTGATGGTCAGTGTTGTTGTTGTTGTTGTTGAAGGTTGTAAGGGTGGTGCCCATGCTTGGCTCTTGTGCAGTAGCCGTACCAACCACACTTACTATAATAATGGATCTCTCTATAATGATTATGACTGTCGCTGATCCTTCCTGTCCCCAATTTCACAAGTACAGTGTGGCATATACTTTGTCCTAATCTAGGTCAAAGCATTGATCTTAGTGACCCTAGTGCAAAAAGTCCATACGAAACTCATAATATATTGTATTGCAAATGTTTATAGGCTCACAACCACGACTTGCTTACTAATTAACTAACTAATTAATTAAGTGATTAATTAGATATTGGTTGAAAACAGAGTGCTGCATAATAATAATAATAATAATAATAATAATAATAATAAGAGTCAGGGGGCACTGTACCGAGTGCTGCGACCACGTGTGGAACACGTGATCACCACCTGCCCTGCTGTCTTGTTGCCACCAGGTTGCCACATTCTCTTTACTTCACTCTCACCTCTCTACTTTCTCTCTTCCTCGTCCTTCCTCCCACCAAACCTCTTCTCCATCCCGCCCTCCTTCCCCTTCTGCAGACTTTCTACCCTACTCCTCCATCCTTCCCTCCTCCTTCCCTCTCTCCTCATTCCTTCCAGTCCATCCCTCCATTCTTCCCCTCTTATCGTCCTATTTTTTTTTTTTTTTTTTTTTTTTATGTTCCGACACTGGACATAGGCTTGGCCTCTTCCGATTCCTCTAGAGAGAGAGAGAGAGAGAGAGAGAGAGAGAGAGAGAGAGAGAGGGAAGGAAGGAAGAAAAGATTGTAGCTAAATCTTTTCTTCCTTCCTTCCCTCTCTCTCTCTCTCTCTCTCTCTCTCTCTCTAACCACCTTCACCTGGCACTGTTTGATCTTGGCACTCCACGTTTGACACTCTTTCTATCAATGTGTGTCTGGAACGCTTCCTAGTTGGCATGCACTAACCCTTGCAAGTGAGGGTAAACACGGTCATGCATCAGCGTCATAATGTTTCCTCCACCACCAACAGAGGTCAGCGTTCGTTACAAGGACTCTTAATAAGGATGAGGCTAGCAGACAGACTGGGAAGTAGAGCAAGCACTGCCAAGCAGTCAGACAGGACAAGGTAGACAGGCAAGCAAACAACACAACCTTGGACTGTTGGACAAAAGCATATTCTGTGATACACTTTACACATAACCGGACACGAACAATATATATTCAATGATATACTGTATAATATTTTAGGCAAAATAGGATTGCTAAAATTACTTATTAATTACCGGAGTCACTAACTGAAGGGTTGCCAGTGATTGCCAGCGGCTTTAATATGCGAGTGTTGGCCAGGATCTATGTATTTTCTAAAATCTTCCCCAAGATAATTATTGATACATCGTACGTCTGCACTTTAAGATGTTTTCATTCAGTAATTATATTAACTTCTTAGATAAGGATTGGTGTGCTACATGCAGTAAAACAATAATAGGAGTTGGCAGAACTCATCATATTTATAATAGTTCCTACCTGCACCTTCGGCTTAAAACACATAAACATTATGTTTATGAAAGAACAATGCTTTATGTCTTTACAATTGTGTTGTAGCCACTATGCTGAAACTATAGTAACGACGAATAATAGCAAGGAAACATAATGAAAATGATAACGCAACTGATTCTACTTTACAATATCTCTCTCTCTCTCTCTCTCTCTCTCTCTCTCTCTCTCAGACATGTGATTTCTTCTTCTGTTATTCACGTAGTAGGTCAGCGTTGGTTTCTTTCACGGTACTACATAGACCGTGGTTTCTTTGGGAAATGAGGTCAGACATATAATCTTATCTGAGTTGCTAAGGGTGATTCACCCAGACAAGCCCTCACGTCTCTCTCTCTCTCTCTCTCTCTCTCTCTCTCTCTCTCTCTCAAAGGCTACATTCATCAAGGCTATTCATCATAAGACAGCAATGAATAATATAACTCCATTAATGATTAAACAAAAGCTACCCTTCCATCTACGAATATATATTATATACGCTTGAAACTACTACGGTACCGTGTATGCATGTGGCGGTAGAGGTTGGTGGGGTTGCCATAGGTTGTCTAGGCATTAATTTCAATGTGTATAGGGATGCAAGCAGAACGACTTCCGGAATATGTTTGGCGTCACTGTGACACTGTGCCAGTTTTAGAGAAGTAGTGCATAGTTGATGTGTAAGTTCACCGTCGAGAGAATCTTGGTCTCTGTTAAAATCTAAGTACTTCTATTAACAACGTTTCACTATTATTTCTTCCGATCATAATTGGCAACTGAAAAATATAAACAAACAGTGGTGAAACGTTCCCTACTTCCCACTTCTCAGGCAAGGCTCCACTTTTCAGTTTGTTTTTTCTAATTATTTTGACGTAAGATCCATCAGACCAAGGCAGCGACAAGGCTTCTGACCGTAAGTGTACTGTACTTTTGATGCACAGTACTTTACAGAGTGTACTGTACTGTATATTATTCTTAGCTGAGTTTCTATCCTTTTAATATTTATTTTTATATCTACATCCTAAATACATTCTGAGTCCTTAGACCTTCTGTATTCTATAGAAGTTAGGTAAATATTGAATGAATTACCGTTATTGCGTACGTTTTTTCTACCTTCATTACCCACTTATTTAGACCATTCTAAGACTATTTTCATCTATGGCATTTCCTCCGCAAATGCCCGATTTTCAAGATAGGGCATATTCAAATGGGGCATTTTGAAATTAGCCTGACCTTACCTGACCTGACCTAACCTAACCTAGACCGCATCAGACTACCGGGACCTAACCTGGGCAAACTACCAGGAAATAATCGTGATAAAGTACAATAAATGACTGGGGTAAAATACTGGGACCCAGCCGGATCTGGCAACACTGCTGCAAAACGGTAATTCTTTCAATAAATACCGAAGTGAGTAATCAACAGTCGTCAGTTTTGCATGCCTCGCAGTCTTGAGGGGAAAGAAGATGAATGTATGTATAGTCACGAGCACTAATAAGTATCCAGGTGTACTTCGAATACCTAGAGACAGTAAATAAATGCACAATATGATCCCCATTGCTTTTAGTTCGTTGGTAAATTGGTGGACGGTTCAAAGCTTCAACCAAAGCTGTATATTTATTTGTGCTAGTGACAGAACAGTACAAAACTTAACATTAGGTAGATTATATATGGGAAGGGTTATGAAGCATCACTCTAATTGTTTGGAGATGGACTATTAAAATGGAGAGAGCATGTTTGTTACCAATCAGTACGTAGCCTACTAATGAGTGTATACCATATTGGATTGGTGGTGATTCAAGCCATGGGACGGATAATCTGGTGGGGGGATGAGAGTTCTTGTGGCGTTTTAAATCATTGTTTGTGTGTGTGTGTGTGTGTAACTAGACCAAGGCCTAACATATCTAGTTACTCTATTCGTCATCATCATGTGAGAGAAAATCAAAATATTGTTGTGCTGTGCCACTGATTAGATACAGTAGTTAATTGATTACTCGTCTGTCATGGTACTCAGTTTGTTGCGATCGCTTGGAGGAATCAGTAGTGAGCAGTGTAGCCAGTTCCTCAGACCGGTTCTTGCCTAACTCACTCCTCCATCTCCCCCTCCCCCCCCCCCTCCCTCCACAACGCACAGCTTTCTTGTTGTTGTTATTGTTGGTTTTTCTGTTATCATCGTCGTTTTTGTTGTTGTTAATGATGTTAGTGTCGTGTTGCTTGCTGCCGTTGTTGTAGTAGTTGTTGTTGCTATCGATGATGTTGTTGTTGTTGTAAAGTAATTGTATTATTATTATATCGTTTGTCTTCAAGGTGGGGGCCGGTCATCTGGCTGCGCACTTCACTTTTCCGACGCAGTGTGAGAGGAGACCCCCTGTGGTACATGGGCGTGCCTACCCCCACATGTAAGGTGTCCTGGCCCTTAAATCAACCCGAAACAAGCTCCTAGTCAAGATTTAGTTGCCGTAGTGTCGGTTACTTATTCTTCTAGACAGACTAACGTATTAATGTAGTCTGTTTTAATTATATTACAGTAGCTTCCGTAGGGGATTGCCTGCTGTGATGTGGAGTGTACTATAAGTCTTGAAGGGTTCAGACTCCCCTTTCGACCCCAGTCACTCTCAATTCTTCAGGTGTCCCTTCTTTCCTTCCATTTCCTTTGTGCTTGCTGTCCCTTCTCTCTCTCTCCTCCTTGGGGCAACAGAGTCAATCCAGGCAGCAGTTTAGTGAAGTCTTCTTTCCTCTTCAATTCAATTCCAGTGCAGTGAATAAATACATTAACCTTCAATTTTACAACAGCATCATAGAACTCTAGTGGACGCTTAGAGGAATAATATGTTAAAGTGTAAAATATTAATTAAAGTGTAAAAAATGACAACCAGTAAGTGTTACCCTGTACAGTTTATGGCATGAGGGAGATGGATGCCTGAAGAATATTGGTTTTATCCTTCCAAAAAGACTCATTTCTTCATTATAAAGGAGTAAGATAACCCTGGCACTGTTAACGGGAATAGAGTGAGTGTAATAAATTAGTCGAAATTGATTAGGCGTGTATCCTTCCTCTCAAGGAATATAAGGAAAATAAAAACACTTCTGACATCACCAGCTTCGACGCTTCGCCTTGTCTTGCCTCACCTCCTACTATAAGATATTTGGTCTCTCTCTCTCTCTCTCTCTCTCTCTCTTTTTTTTTTTTTTTTTTTTTTTTTTTTTTTTTTTTTTAATCCATAACGTAGATGTGACACTTGCGCAGTACTGGAGGAGTTGAAAGCTTCGAAGAGGAAAAAAAGAATGGTGATTTGAAGAAGGTTGAAGAGGTGAAAGTGTGTGTCAGCATGTATGTATGTATGTATGTATGTACAGTCGCGGTTATAAATAAGTTTCATCTCGCCTCCTGCTCTTCATCAACTCGCAATTCACAGTATAGATCTTGTGGTTCTGAAGGAAAATAAAATAATAATAATAATGAATGGAATTATGTTGATCCATTAATACACACGTCCACCATAAAACTCCTCACAGCTTCCATATGTATAAATTATCCTCTCCGGGTTTATAGTTGGACGGAACTTTTGACTGCGGCTGTACAATGAAGTGATATATTTTTAGTTGTCAATGCCTGGATGACGACTGATAACCTATACATCTCCTGTAGGCCTACTTAAATAGCCTATTAGATGACTTTTTTCTTCTCGGGGGTTACGTTAATTGTCAATCATAACGACCCACACATTAGAAAGTATAAGGTGTTCTTAATTACCCTTGAATAAACGGTGTAGATTTATCAACATGTTAATGGACTGTAGCGCCTGACCATCTTATATTACGTCCTAAAATGTATAATATCACGCGTTGGAAACTCATTTGTATTAGTATATCGTCTATTAATCTTAAATACCCTCTTTCCTCTTATTTCAACAACACCTAACTCAATGCATTTTTTTTTTTTTTCTACTCGGCCACCTTCCCTTGTTTACGATTTGTAGTATATTCTTATGTATCAGTCTTAAATGACCTTTCTCCTCTTGCTTACACAACACTTCAACCAATGTTTGTAACTCTTTGTATTATTTTCTCTTCTAAAAATTAATCTTATATAACAGCTCTCTCTCCTTCCTTATCAATGTTTTTAACTCTGTTGTTGTATATATTATTTCATCTATCAGTCTTAAATGACCTCTCTCCTCTTACTCAACACCTCATTCAATTCCTGTTTATAACTCTACTCTATAACCTATCTGTGCAGTGTGTCAGTCCGCCTTGCACAATACTTTGACCTACTCTCCTGAATATATCACTCCCGTATAATTGAGGGAGGTGCATTGGTTTTGGGGTCATTTGTACCAGACTGATTCTTACCATACTAATCTGGCAGCTTCTGGGACAAGGTCTTGCCAAGTAGGTCCCTCTGTAGTATAGGGATAGGCTAATGGAAATATATTATAGTGATTACCGTAGTTTGGAAATTATTTTGTTTTTTCCAACGGGTCAGTGTGTAAATTTCTGTTTGTGAATGCCTTCTTTCAAGACACGAGTAGTGATGTTGAAATATGTTATGTACGGAAACCATATGATTATAATATATTCTCACTTCCAATTTTGATAAGTTACATCCAGTTTCGAGAAATTACACTATCGTTACTGTCATTCTTTGAAGTCAAGTCTTGAACGTTCCTGCATCAAGTGTGTAGGAAAGATATAACAACGAACGAACCACCAAGAATATCCATTTAGTCTACCTCTTTTAGGAAATGGTTGGTCAATGTATATTTTTTTTCATATGTTGTACACCACCAGTAGTTGTATTATATATATATATATATACCTACCAACATATATATATATATATAATACCAAGACAATTAATATATTTGAGATAGGAGTAATATGTTACCTGGGTTGTAATACAGCCTCCCCTCAGCACGGGTTGATAAACAATCAGGAACATTTTCCATCACTGTGATTCTTCGTGTCCAGCAGGAGAATCTTTGTAGGCCAACCTTTCCTATTGGGATATACTTCTCTACACCCCAAGATATTTAACATACTTTACGTTTGATCTGATTTAATTTGATCTTCATTTCATTCCAATGAACACACATCGATATAATAAAAAACACTGAATCACATAATAATAATAATTCATGATCAAGACTCCCTTAATGGGTTGATATAAAACTAGGAAAATGGTGAACTGGAAACACAACTGTCATACCAGCTGACAAATTCTCATACCAACCCAGCAAAATGTCAAGTCAGGCTAGAGAGAGGACGGGAGGGAGGGGGAGGTGCTTTATATTGCAAGGGAAAACTATTTTATTTTTCTTTGCATGATTGGTTACAGCAGATTTTGCCTTAATTAAGTGAATTTATATAAGGAAATATCGGTTCATCACTAATTTTTTTCAGTTTCATTACCAAATTCAGGTCCAGTACCAAATCATAATTATTCATTACCAAATTGGGTCTGATTTGGTAATGAAAAATACCAAATGGCAACCCTACACGGTGCCAGTTGTATCATGAGTTTGGAAGGTGTTGGCTGCTTACTTCATTTGCTGTCCCTGTATTATTATTATTATTATTATTATTATTATTTGCAATGTATAGTAAGCAAAATAATGTTGTTGTTGTTGTCCCCCTTTCTGTGCCTCTTTACTTTATGACCTCCTCCGCTATGGGGGTTATGTGATTCATCCTTATTGTTTGTATGTTATCGTGAAGCTAAAAAGCCGTGCGTCGATCTTATCTATAGTATTTATCAAAGGTGGACCCCGTGACTGGCAACACGTGATCAGATTTGGGGAGCGATCTGGACCACTGACCCTTATAATGTTAACTTGTGCCTCTGACCTGACATGACCCCTTCCTGGCTTATAATGTTAATACGTGCCTCTGACCTGACATGACCCCTTCCTGGCTTATAATGTTAACTCGTGCTTCTGACCTGACATGACCCCTTCCTGGCTTATAATGTTAACTCGTGCCTCTGACCTAACGTGACCCCTTCCTGGCCTATCCCTCATGTCTTCTGTCTATTATGTCTGTCCAGTCCTTCTCCTAGTCTAACTCATATCCATCCATTCAAAACTAGTTCACTAATGCATCGGCCTAACCTAATCCCTTTCATTAACTTCTCCTTGTAAATAAGTCCAATCTTGGTCATAGTATTCTCGTCTCTCTCTCTCTCTCTCTCTCTCTCTCTCTCCTCTCTCGTCTCTCTCTCTCATAAACCAATACTATATACTCGGTTGGTTTTAGAATATCACAGTGCTTTTACAAACATCGTAACCTCGTTCAAACCGCAAGGTCTCTGTGGTCAATGTGTGTGTGTGTGTGTGTGTTGTGTGTGTGTGTGTGTGGTGTGTGTTGTGTGTGTGTAGCCCTTATGTAACCATTGTCTGTATTACCAGTTTCTCCTTCCATCCCTCAGTTTAGTTCTTTCTTCCTCATTCTCCTCTCACTTTCACTTCCTTAATTAAATAGTCTATCATATTTATTCTTCCCTTTTACTCCTTTCCCTTTCCATAAATACTTCCTTATTCCATAGATCCGCTCCCTTACTTCTTCACCTTACCCCCTCCCCTTCCATTAACCTCCCTTCCCTTTCCATAAATACTTCCTTATTCCCATAGATCCGCTCCCTTACTCTTCACTTTACCCCTCCCCTTGCCATTAACCTCCTTCCTTAATAAAAAAAAAAACCTACTCTCTCCTTTCTTTAATCATCTCCTCCCCTTCCCCCAGCCCTCTTATTGTATTCATAGTACTTCCTCTTGCCTTTATCTATATACTAATGCATCTTACCACACTCTATGTGTGTTCCTAATATACTGCTGATTGGTCACACACCAGTCCATCCACTCCCCTGCTCTGTCTGTCTGTCCCTGTTCTGTTCTGTGGTTCCTAACTATACTGATTGTCACACACCACTCTAACCCTACCCTGCCCTGTCTCCCTGTTTTGTTCTGTGTCCCTAATATACTAATTGTCACACACCCCTCCAACGACTCCCCTGCCCTGTCTGTCTGTCCCTATTCTGTTCTGTGTCCCTAATATACAGCTGATTGTCACACACCAGTCCATCCACTCCCCTGCCCTGTCTGTCCCTATCCTGTTCTGTACCCTTTAGTCACTCTACATGTCCTGTCCTCTCCACCCCCCTTGACATAGCTCCTTCACTGTTTCTATATATAGGTATCCATGCAGGCCGACTCCCCTCCATTTCCCCTGTCGCACCTTTGCTACACCCAGTCATGCCTCTTGATTCCCACCTCCTTATACATGTCTCTTCCTACCCCACCCTGCATTATTCCTGTCCGTATGCAAGCCTTGTAACACTTTGCCCTACCCAAAAAAAATTTCCATACCTGCTTTGTCAGACCCTATACCTGCCCAATTCCTTTCCATACCTGCCTTGTAAACCTTCTCTAGCCTAAATCCTTTTCATACTTACCTTGTCATACCCTACTCTTGTCCAGTTGTGTCCATACCTGCCTTGTAACACCTTCTCCTAGCCTAATTCCTTTCCATACCTGCCTTGTCATACCTTACTCTGCCCAATTCCTTTCCATACCTGCCTTGTAAACCTTCTCTATAGCCTAAATCCTTTCTATACCTACCTTGTCATACCCTATATACTCTTGTCCAGTTGTGTCCATACCTTCCTTACCACTCTCCTAACCAGACATGTCCCTGATTGCTGGGTCCACTTCTTTCCCTTCCCTTCAACGACCTTCGCCCCCCCCCCCCCCCCCACTCCCTCCCAGCCCCCATCCATCCCCTACAACACCTCCAAGTAGCTGGATCACCCGCTGCCCATGTGAACGGGGGGACCGGCCGAGTGGAGTCTGTCTGTCTGTCTGTACAGTATGTTTGTTGTTATTGTTGTTGTTCCACCTCTTAGTCTGAAGGACATATGAGTTCCACCATCACTTTTACAGTTCATCGTCCTTGTTAACAAGGCTGTGATTGGTGTTGAGTCAGTATCAGAGAGAGAGAGAGAGAGAGACGAGAGAGAGAGAAGAGAGAGAGACAGAGAGAGAGAGAGGAGATATGATGTTTTTGCGTGAACAAATTATCAGCATTTTCTTAAACCATTATATAAACATTTGCTTGTTAATGTACATTTGTGGTGTGTGCGATACAGTACTTACTATTTTATACTACAGTATTTAGCAGAAATATATCCATAACGGTAAAGGTATTTAAAGTGTCCGAGGCTATACTATATAGCCCAAGGCCTTGATATAGCCTATACAGTATCTATTAAACGTCAATTTTGCAACTGTTGTGTAGAGCTGTGAAGGTCACTCACCGTTACCTTCTCCCAGCGATATAAGTATAGTTAGTCTATTTATAGTTTATTACAATATTTTACGTTAGTCAATATTTTTTTATGTATTAAGAGTACTAGAATTAAAATGAACCAAGGATTCTCTCTCTCTCGTCTCTCGTCTCTCTCTCTTCTCTCTCTCTCTCTCTCTCTCTCTCTCATCTCTCTACACTCCTCCCCTTCTCCTTCCTTCTCTCCCTCCCCATTCCTCATACTATCCTACTTCTCGTTTCCTCCTTCTCTCCCTCATATTTTTCTCCTCCTTTCTCCTTCCTTCTTATTCCTCATTCTTCTTTACCTATCTCCTTCCTTCCCTTCCATTATTCTCCTTTACCTATCTCCCTTCCTTCCCTTCCATCATTTTCCTTTAACTTCTCTTCCTCATTCTTCCTTTACCTATCTCCTTCCCTCCCTTCCATCATTCTCCTTTACCTATCTCCTTCCTTCCCTTCCATCATTCTCCTTTACCTATCTCCTTCCCTCCCTTCCATCATTCTCCTTTACCTATCTCCTTCCCTTCCTTCCATCATTCTCCTTTACCTATCTCCTTCCTTCTTTCCATCATTCTCCTTTACCTATCTCCTTCCTTCTCTTCCTCATTCTCCTTTACCTATCTCCTTCCTTCCCTTCCATCATTCTCCTTTACCTATCTCCTTCCTTCCCTTCCATCATTCCTCCTTTACCTATCTCCTTCCTTCTTTTCTCTCATTCTCCTTTACCTATCTCCTTCCTTCCCTTCCATCATTCTCCTTTACCTATCTCCTTCCTTCCCTTCCATCATTCTCCTTTACCTATCTCCTTCCCTCCCTTCCATCATTCTCCTTTACCTATCTCCTTCCCTCCCTTCCATCATTCTCCTTTACCTATCTCCTTCCTTCTTTCCAATCATTCTCCTACCAGTCCTTCTCTTCCTGTTGTCCTCCATTCTTTTGTCTTCTCCTTCTTCCTTCCGGTTCTCCTTCCAGGCTCATATATAATTTTAACTTAATTCATTTTCACCTTGTCAACTCGAAAGCAAGCAACTTCCTCACAATCTCTTCCTACTCTCTCTCGTCTCTCTCTCTGTCTGTCTCTCTCTCTCTCTCTCTCTCTCTCTCTCTATCTCTCTCTCTCTCTCTCTCTCTCTCTCGTCTCGTCTCTCTCTCTCTCTCTCTCTCTCTCTCTCTCTCAGTCAGAAATATGAAAATATATATTATACTTGACAGTGGGAAACACAGAGATGCAATATTAAAACTTACAACAATTTTAGAGTAAAAAAAAAAAAAAAATAAGTACAAAGTCCAATATTAACAACAACAAAAAATTTTTACTGTCACAAGTGGATGTATATAAAATTTTGAGTGATTACTGATAACTCCCACGTACTGAAAAATGTATTCATATCCTTAATACTGAATAATTAGTTCAGCCTACATGAATTAAAATGACTAAGTATAATTTTCTGCAATATTCTCTCCTTATTTTGTTACTATTAAAACACGAAATAGTATACGTAAGAATATGAAACATGTATATATGACAGGAATCTATATGTGTGTATTCGTGAATGTATACTGTGTGTATGTATGTATGTAACCACTTATTTACCTTCTGTGAATATGTTAAAAAAAAGTACTGTGTGTGTGTGTGTGTGTGTGTCGGTAGGAATAGCAAGCAATGTATAATATTATAGCCTATATATATATTAGTAGCTATACCGTTATGTATGTATTTATGTATATATTTATGTATTGCTGGTAACCTGATAACAATAAGATGATGTATACATAATGCAGTGTGTGTGTTTTGTATATTGTTTGTCTGTGTGTGTGTGTGTTGGTAATATACTGTATATTTTTATGTAAATGAAGTGTGAATGTGCGAAGAAATATACAAGAACATCATAATAAATTAACACGTTAGTCTCACTTACTGTGCATGTGTCAGTGTGTGTGTGTGTTTTTTTTTCCCTCTTGCTTTTATAAATAATTTCTTTTAACATTATTATAGATTGTAGTGAAGTAAACTATAATGATAAGATGTACACAGTAAGTTAACCTTGGTCCTGAAAAAATAGTTATCACCTTAAATTTTGTTATGGTTTTTCTTTCAGTCAGTTTGTTTTATATATAATTATAAAGTCTATGGTAAGAGCCTGTTTTATTTCATTATAACTTTATAATTCTCTCTTCCCTTCTTTACTTTCCTTCCTCTTTTTTTCGTTCGTCTCTTCACCTCTCTCTCTCTCTCGTCTCTCTCTAAAACTGGATTCTACTCACGGCCTTCCACCTCTCTCTCTCTCTCTCTCTCTCTCTCTCTCTCTCTCTCTCTCTCTCTCTCTCTCTCTCTCTCTCTCAGTTTTTTCATACTCTGGAGGAATAAAAAACCTACAGTGCCTCATTTGAACCTCAATAATGAAGTACATAATTTGTTGGCACGGAAAAAAATAAATAAATAAATAGTGATCATGAGGGTAAAGTTTATTTGTGACTGAGACTAATAAAAATATATAAAGTGAAGAAGAAGGAAGAGAAGGAGGGGAGAGTGAATGAAAGTGAAAGAATGACAAGAAAGAGAAGGAGGAGGAGGAAATATAGTGAGTGATGAAAGTGAAAGAGGAGGAGAGAGAGTAATGAAAATGAAACAAATATATATATGATAAAGGGAAGGAGGAGGAGGAGGAGTGGGAGTAATGACATTGAAAGAATATAAGAAGTAGGAAAAGAGAAACGGAGAAGCAAACGAAGAAACGAGAGAATAGACGAAATTAAAATAAGAATGTCAGAGACTAGGAAGAGGAACAGAGAGAGAGAGAGAGAGAGAGAGAGAGAGAGAGAGAGAGAGAGAGAGAGAAAAAAAAAA
>JAWQEG010004291.1:0-35000 GCA_033782935.1 Petrolisthes cinctipes
CATCCCTCCTCCACTTCCCCCTACCCCATCCAACTTCTACCTCCCCCCTTCCCTCCACCTTCCTCCCCCAAACCTTAGCCAATGTTGTGAAGTTAATGGTGAGTGTGGAGATCAAAGAGGAGATGGCTGTCAAAATAGTGGGTGATTCGATTAGGGGAGAAGCCGAGGATTGCACGCTATAAGGGGGAGCAGGGAAGAATTTGCGAGTGTTTGAGTTTGTTGGTGATGAATGGCGCGTGTGTGTGTGTGTGTGTGTAGCGGTTGCCGGTGGGTTTTCGTGTGTCGTATTTACTAGTAATGTGTTGATGCATCTCTCTCTCTCTCTCTCTCTCTCTCTCTCTCTCTCTCTCTCTCTCTCTCCTCTCTCTCTCTCTCTCTCTCTCTCTCTCACACATACACAAAAAAAATAATAGTAATAAAAAAATGATATGTAAATTTCCTGGGTTCGAGGCGTAGCGTCCTTATTAACCTGAGTACTGTCGAAATCCAGTCAGTACACAGTTGTCGTAAATATTCCACTCGATTACCGTAGTATATAATTATATAGGCAGCTTGAGTAAACATCTATAGTACTATACAGTCGGCGGCAAAAGTCCTGTCACCTCACTCAGCGTTTCTTGCTGATTAATTAAGGGGATAGTATACTTTTAGTACATTGGATTGCCTTGATTCCTCCAAAGTATGCCAGAAATCAGGAACACAATAACAAAATTAATGGTGGCCTGTTGCTTGGACTAGTTTTGCAGGAATCATTTGCTCCAGATTTACCAACAGTGTACTATACCCTATTAACATAATGGTTACTAATCATCGAACAAACACATTCACCATACTAAAGTACAACATGTAGGGACAAATTAATAGACTTCTCTAGTTTTATAGTTTACGGGCTTGTGAAGCTTAAATTTCCATACTGTACTTCGTGATTTGGCAAATGTTGTGGCTACAGGACTTTTGCTGCCGACTGTACGGTACTGTCTCGACTCCATATCATGTCAGATCCACACCATCTCAACTATACACTTCACCAAACCACTCCATGCCAAATCTCACCATCCCAACTCCATTCCTTACCAACCCCATACTTTCTTAACCCCACTCCTTAGCAACCCCACACTTTCCTAACCTCACAGCAGCTTGCCAACTCACGACTCCTCATTACCACCTCAATCCCACCCACAGCTGCATATGCACCCTGACCCAAACCTTCAACCCAACGCTCACTTTCCCCACCTCCCATACTAAAAACCCCCGTTTCACACCTTCCACCGACCCAACCCGCACCTGCCACCGACCCGACCCAACCCACACTTGCCACCGACCCAACCTGCTACCGACCCGACCCAACCCACACTTGCCACCGACCCAACCCGCACCTGCTACCGACCCGACCCAACCCACACTTGCCACCGACCCAACCAACACCACACCTGCAACCTTTTACTCCCCAACTCAATTTACCGTCTTCCCAGCCTCCATTAAAATATGTAAAGCAAAAAACAAAACAAAAAACAAATGCCGGTTGCGTTCAGTGCCAGTGAGAGGGAGATTTACAGCAAGAAGGAGGGCGTTTATAGGAGCTATCGTAAACGGGGTAAATAGAGGAGGAGGAGGAGGTAGATATCGTAAAAGAAGCAAAAAGAGGTATGTATCGTAAAGAAGTAATCACTGGGTTCGCCTGTTGCACGTGCAGCCCCCAGACTACTTGGCAATTGATGGTTTTTAATGTGTATCTGGGAATCTTTATACCCTTTATCGTCTACATCTTTCTTCCTCCCACTGTGTGTATGTGTCCTGAACTTGTGATTCGATTGCAGTATAAATATCTTGATGAATTTGTACAGTCGTGAACAAAAAATGCTGTTTCGTCCGTCAGTCTGCAAACTCTATTTATAATGAGGTATAACAGGGTCTTTTGTTGACTGGCGGTTGTCCGAACGCTAACTAATTTTGCAGCTCTGGCTTCGACTTCCTACCAGCCATGGATGTGTCGAAGCTTTGGATTGTAGGTGTACAATAAGTCATGCACGTGTGGACAGATATACAAGATTATTTCGTGATGTACAGTACAGGAAGGGGAGATTGTTCATTGATAGAATATTATCACTATGTCTTTATACGGCATTCATATATTTTGTACAATAGACTGAATTGTTATCGTAGAAAATAAAAACATATGGTTAATTTTATCATACAGTGTACATTTCATACATGGACACTAATTTTCTCATCAGTAATTTATATACGTAGAGATCCAGGCATTTATGATGGAATTTATTTAGCTGTCGTCTATATTCTTCTGTATATTTATAGCTACATACCCGTGATTTAGTGACCGAATGTGGTAAATTTATTATCCTACTGTATCGCTTCTCTGTTTTTGTGCACTGTTGGAGCCTTTGTTTTGTTCTCCTATATTCGTATCATTAGTAGTTTGTCTTTGATATTTCTGTATCCATTGCCCCCTTGGAAAATACTGTTCCTGATTATATAACCTTCCTGTACTTATGTAACTACTGTGTCCTTCCCTGTGTGTGTGTGCGTGTGTGTTGCGTGATCTCGCCGTAAATACATATACGTCTGAGGTTCCGCTCCTCTGTAATATTCACCAATGCCTCCTTTGTAATCACTCCGTTACTGCAGTGCATTCTTGCCTTTGAAATTTGGTAATGCTCGTATAGTCCAGGTGCTGCTTGGCTTGGAGTCCTTTGTAGGTGAATTGAAAGCAACCGATTCCTTCAATAATGTGTCATAAAACGCCATCTGTTTTGTGGTAATCTGTTTAGTGACACAGTTTGAAGGACTAAGCGGGCTACAATTTGTCAGCAATATATCTTAACCCCTTTTTTAACACTTGTCTTACTGCAACCTACTCATTTTGGGTATCACCGTTTTATATATTACATTACATTCTTCCATTACATGTCCAGGCAGCTCATTTGACATGCCCCAGGCACATACCACGAAAGGATATAAAACCTTACCACTTTATGAATGTCTTGATAGTTCAATGTCGTGTCTTTCAATTGGTGCCTAGGTAGCCCTCCAAACAATGCTGGAAAACAACCCCCTACTCATATTCTGCAGTAGTAGAACATCAGTATCTGTTCTTTGGCATGGTCTGGAGGAATCAGTAGCCTCCAATTCGCCAACGACCAATTTACTCTGTTTGTCCCCTTTTATTAGAACATCAAGCTTTTCCTGTAAACGTTGAAAGGAACCCAACCAAACCTAACCTAACCTAACCTAACCTAACCTAACCTAACCTAACCTAACCTAACCTAACCTAACCTAACCTATGGACTGCCTTGTATGTCAACTCGTGCCCAGAAATTCGCTGCCTCTAATATCGCACTTTTCTCTCTATGCACGGACCTTGAAATATAATCGGGGGACTCCAAAGCAACAGACATTAATGACATTTTAGGGGTAATCCTCAAGTGTCTGTTAATTTGGAGTCGCTAAATTGATCTCCAAGGTTCACGCATATAACACAGAATAAAGTACAGTCGTAGAGGCAAGCGAACTACTTCTGTAAACTTCTCTTTAATTTTTGTGCATTTCTTTATGTCTTCGTGTAATATTTTCATAGCCTTGTGATTTCTTGACACTTTTGGTATAAGTTAACAAAGCCTTTCTCATTTTCGTCTCCAATTTCTCTGTTCATTATCTCCGTCTCTCTGTAATCGCCACTCGTGATATATTTCGTATTTGCCTCGGGACAGGTAAAGTATTTTGTATTATTCATGGGTTTTCTCTGCTTTGTAATGTTCTTTGTAACTTTCATGGGTTTGTTGTTATCCCTGACGTGTTGTTATGTCTCGTATTATCTGGCATTCTTTGTAGCTTCATGTTTCGTGTAATCTTCCATCCCTCTTCACTTTTGTTTCCTTCTCACCTTCACCTCATGCCTTCCCCTCACCTCCCTCCTCCTCACTTCCTTCTTTCTCCTCCTCATCTCACCTCCTTCCTACTCCTCATTTTACTTTCCCCTTCTCTCTCTCTGGCCTTCCCTTATAAATTCCTTACCCTACTCCTTTCTTATTCTCGAGCTTCATTCTCCCCTAACATTTATCTTCCCCTTACCCACCTACTCTTTTTCTCCTCTTTCGCACTATCCTTTATTTTCCTTTTCCTCCATAGCCTTGCTTCATCTATCATCAGAATTTCCTCCTCCCTTTCCTCATCTTCAACTCACCTTTATTTCTCTCATTTACTCCCATCACCTCTCTCTCTTTCTCTTCACATCACTTTCAGTGACTTTCTCCCCTCACCCCCCTGTCCCTCTCCTTTCCTTCCCCTCACCTTCCTCTCCCTTTCACCTTCCTCTCCCCTTCACCTTCCTCTCCCCCTCACCTTCCTCTCTCCCTTCACTTTCCTCTCCCCTTCACCTCCCTTTCACCTCCCTCTCCACCACACCCTCGCCTCCCTCTCCACCACACCTTCATCGCCCATCTTCCCTACACCACCACTCCTCTCCACCCCGACCTTGCCCCACCTCATCCTCAAATCAGACGTTATTGACACCATAATCACCATCTGTCGGTCAGCTGCCTCGCCACAGCGTTCGTTAACATGTCAACAAAGGGGTTTTTGTCTTGACAGCCCGAACGAACGCTGCCATCGAACGGTAATGAGTTTGGGTGGAAGGGATTGGGGCTGGGGACTGGATTGGTCTGTCTGTTTACATCTCTTGAATTAAGGAGATACTCACTCTTAACTCTAAATTGGTCGGATACTAATAATTCTTCTAAACTATGCCAAGAAGAGGATTCCCTATTAGTAACACTGAGGTTGTTTATATCCTGGTAAAAGTTTGGAGGCATTAGTTAGTAACCCTTTAATTTACCACCATTCGATTCTCCACTTATACCTCTGCCACACTCGTTATTCGGGATTCGGTCGTAGGCAAGAACATCGGTGGTGTATACGAAGGTTTAGTACAATGACTCCAGAGACACACTTAATTAAAGAGCAAAGAGCCATCGTACCATATACCACACCGTCGGCAACACCACAAAAGTTCTTGCCTAGTACCCGTAGACAATTATTCTTAGGGACTGACATGACTAGACTGAACACCAACATATTCTTACAGCGGTTTAAGGAGAAAAACTCTTGACGGTAAAATTGGAGGTCTACTGAATCCTCAAAATTATGTCACAAAATAGATCCCTAATAATAGTAATAGTCGTGGGAACAGTTTATCTGAAATTATGCACTCACAATTCATAATATTTAACTTCATAACTCAATACCACTCAATACCAATGATGATGATAAACACAAGCTGTCCTTTTCATAAGACGAGTGTATTGTGAATTGGTAAGAATGAAAGGGAAAGAATATAATATAGCCTACATATGGGTTGGTAATGTATGTAGAGGTTATTTTTGGGAGTTTGCGAATATTTTGGCACCTCGATAGAATGCTCTTTTTAGTTTTATATTTTTATTTGATCCATTTAGGCCTACTTTCTATAATTATATTTTACTATCACAAGCGAACTCAGAACGCTGAGAAAAACATTAATTTTGTTTCCGCCGTAAATGACCTTTTTTGTTCCTTTAATTACAAGTAGCGTCTCGGGTAGTACAGCTAATAATTACGTTCCTTCAAAGCATTATTTCCCACCCACAACGAAGCCATGCCTACCCCATATACGTAATATAGGGCATCTCATTTTCTTTCAGCATAATATCGACTACGCGCACATTATTATTATTATTTTTTTTTTCCTCTCTCTCCAACTTATCATTTTTTGTGGCGTTGGTGCGGGAGTTGCTATCATGCGGCGCCACCTTGGTATAATTGACAGCCAGCAAGAAATTTAATTAAGTGTTTTTATCTTAGTATCGAGTGTGGGGCGCCGCGAGTCATCTGTCATTTTGTCGATGTTAGAAGCGACCGACAGGCGACGACGGCGCTGCTGCCACCTCACCTCCTGCCTCCCCTCGTACCAAACCAACCCTTCCCTTCCCGTCGTCGCCTCCGCCGCCGCCGCCGCCATGCCACTCCGTTTTTTCACATCACTTTCTGTTTTTTTTTCTTTCTTTTTAAGATTTCACTCAGTTTCAGTTTTTCTGTATATTTTTATTCATCGATTTTTTATCTTGTAATTTTCCTTGGCCATTTATTGTTGATATGTTTTTGTTGTTATTTTCCTTTACAAACGAAGTTTGAGGCAAGTTATGTTTTTACTCATAATTGTCTGTTCATGTGTTGGTTAGTGAACAAAATCTATCAAAGACTTATGGATGGATTTTGATCAAACTTCAAAGGGTGGTTGAACAATTATTATTACATTTTCGTGGATCCAAGGCAAGACCAAGGTCATGACTGGATATAATTTGCATTGCAATGAATTTTGGTGAAATAAGAGTTGCTAATATTCGTAGACTTAATTTGGTGCGTGAGGAGCCTATGCACTCCAAGTGCTCTTTCAGTTTTGTGTTCTGTTTTCACATCAGATTCCCATTTTTCTGTTCAATAATGAATGACACTTCCATCTTTTCTTGCAGTTTAGAAAGGTATAGAGTTAAACTTGTTATTTTTTTTTATTATTATTATTGTGTTTATTTGCGAGTCGTTGTTGAGTTTATGTTTACGTTTTTGTTCTGTGTAATGTGAACACAGTGTGACTTAGTGATACCAGACTCACAGTTGGTATTGGATTTGATCGGTGATTTTTAATAGCAACTTCACTCTTCGTATAAAAATGGGCTGGAGACTCGGCAGGCGAGAAAGAGATGTGACTTTTGTCTTAATTGGAAAAAATATTCACGTCACTTACTGGAGAATCAAGGACGGAGGGGGAAAAAAATAATAAATTGCCTTCCCTTGTGGGCCAGGAGGAGAGAGAGAGGGAGAGAGAGAGAGAGAGAGGGAGGGGGAAATCGACGTCTGTGCCGGTGCCGAGGTGAGGTGACGCCGATGTTGACTGGATTGGCGGTAGGTTGGTATCGCGGGGCCTGGGCTTGTTTTGGGTCTGGTAACTGAGCCTTCGTGAAGCTGCTGACGGTGCCTGTGGCAAGAACATCAACATCAACAGAGAGAGAGAGAGAGAGAGAGAGAGAGAGAGAGAGAGAGAGAATAAAGTAGGTAGGAGAAGAGTGAAGGTGAGTGAGAGGCCGAGTGAGTTGTAATTAGAGAGTATGAGAGATCTAATTAGTGTAGGAGAGAGTGAGTGAGTGAGAGAACAGGTGAAAGAGATTCGAGTGAGTTGAGGGTAGGACAGACAGACGTATTGAGTGAGAGATAAATATAGTTACATGAGTGTTATAAGAAAACACAAGTATGAATATAGGAGTGAAGCATAGTATGAAAGCCATTGTAATATATACCGTTACAGTTTGGAATGAATTAACAATAGTGGTATAATTTGTTTGTAGTTTTCCATTGTGCTGTTTCTACTTTACTGTTTTTTTTTTCTTTTCGTGGGTTTGTGCTTATTAGTATCTTTTTGCGTAGGAATATGCAAAAAAAAGGAAAGGGGGTGGAGATATCGTCAGTGTAGGAGGCATAAAGAAATCATAAGTATGCTTCAGAGAAAAAAAAGTATAAAAACAAACTATAAAATTTTGTCTAGGTGAAAGAATTAATCAAATAATCCACCTTTACCTTTACAAGAAATATTAGCCTGTATGATTTCACAGTCAATCAACGCTGATATTTTAAGAACAAATGAAAATGGACTAAATGTTCAGTCACGAACACTAAATACCTATAAAGAATGCACAATAATTGGAATGACTTCGTTGGTGAATTGGACTGTTCATGGCTTCAACCAAATTAAGCTGTATACTTATTTGTGCTCGTGGCTGTACAATGACTTCTGACTCAACTATGCAATAATCCTGGTGTCTGTGGAATGTAACGATCGTGGATGAATGAATTGTCTGGCCGAAGTGGTGAGTGTGAATAATGAACCTCTTCGTGACGATATGGAATGGAATCTATGGTGAGGGAAGAACCAACCTCACCGGAAATACTGTGTTATTGGGCTTTATGAATCCTCTGTTATATATTACTCCTCCTCATCCTTGTACTCTCCCTAGCACCTCTTCCTTACACCCATTCCTCTTCCCATTCATTGACTTATTTACCATTTCTGTATATGTTCTCTCTTTCTTTCTTTCTCCTTGTACCCATTCCTCTTCTCATTCTCTCCCTGTCTATTAATTTCCTTCCCATTTTTGTATATCTCCTTTCAGTCTCTCTTTGCACAGTCAGCCCTACTTCCTTTATGCCTGTGTAAATGTATATATATATTTTTTTTTTTTTTTTTTTTTCGTCAAGAGTGCATGTAGGTGGAAGGAAAAAGGTTTAAAAGGAAAGGAATGTCTCTCCCTCTTGCAATTCTCACCTTCCTTCCCTCCCTCCCTTTTTCCATCCTTGCAAACCCCCACCTCCCTCTCTGGCCTCCACGTGTCCCCTCCCTAGTATTACAATAAGGTACTACGGGGTCACAGTATTGATTCCCCCGTCACCCGCCATTCACCCCTCGTAGTACACACGTCATTCACAACGCTGGACCATTTTCTCTCACCATAAACTCTGGCTCTTGCGTTTTCTGTGTTCGTTTTCAACCTCTAACTTAGGAATTTGTAATGAGTCTTGTTATGTATTGCTCCGTGTCTTTTTTTTCCGTTGAATGTTATTGTTATTGGTTTATGTTATTTGAAGGACTCATTTATCTCCAATTTTCTGACTACATCGCACAGGTACTCTTAACCTCAATTAACCCTTATCAAAATAATCTCTCATTTACCCCCAACCAATCCACCTCTACATCCTACCTACCTACCCCAATAATCAGTCAGTCAGTCAGTCAATCAGTCAGTTAGTTATTCAGTCAGCCACTCAGTCAGTCAGTCAGTTTGTCAGTCAGTCAGCCACTCACTCACTCACTCACTCAGTCAGCCAGTCAGTAACTCACTCACTCACTCAGTCCGATAGTCAGTCAGTCACAAATTCAGTCAATCTCTTCAATCCCTGTCCCCATCAAATTCTTTTCGTGTGGTCTATAGTCTTCAGCCTCCCTTCATCCCTCCATCCATCCCTCCCTCCCAAATATTATAACGTCTGGCGGATCAGTAAAAGTGAAAGATCAGTGAAAGAAACTCGGTCAGAATTTTTAGGTTAGGTTCATTAGTTGCATTTTTTTTCCACGAGTCTCGACACATTTTATCCATTTCGACGGGAACTCATCAGGAGGTGGCTTCTTTTTTCACTGTTTTTTTTATTAGCATTTTTTAACACAGTCGACTTTTTATCTTCCTTCTTTTTATTTTTTTCCCCTTCTTTTCTTCTTCTTCTTCTTCTTCTTCTTTTTTCTTCTTTTTTATTTTTTTCTTCTTCTTCTTCTTCTTCTTCTTTTTTCTTCTTTTTTATTTTTTTTCTTCTCCTTCTTCTTCTCTTTATTTCCTTGTTTTTCTTGTTGTTCTTTTTCTTTTTCTGGTATTTGTTGTTCTTTTTCTCCTCCTCCTCCTCCTTCTCCTCCTCCTTTTTTTTTTTTCTTTTTTTTTTTTTTTGAGTGGTAGGAGGGATGTTGATCGATAAGAAAAACTGACGGACTGCCCGAAATTATCTACAGTATTTATTTTAACTCCTTCATCCATCTTTAACTCATTTTTACACGTGGGGTTAGGTTAGTTATTTTTACATGTGATTTTGTTAGTTATTTATACACGTGAGGTTGTTAGTTATTTATCCATGTGAGGTTGTTAGTTATTTTTACATGTGAGGTTGTTAGTTATTTTTACACGTGAGGTTAGGTTAGTTATTTTTAACATGTGAGGTTATTAATTAGTTTTACATGTCAGGTTGTTAGTTATCTTTACATGTGAGGTTTTTAATTAGTTTTACATGTCAGGTTGTTATTTTTACTCATGAGGTTGTTAGTTATAGGTTTACATGTGAGGTTGTTAATTATTTTTCAGTCTCCCCACTCTCCACTTTCGTTACCACTTTGGCTGATTAAGAGAATGGATAATACACTTTGGGTACATATGAGCACTTTGATTTCTCCATTGAAATTATATCAGGAAACAAGACCAGATGGAAAAAAAAAAATTATGGACTGTTGCTTGGAATAGTTTTGAGGCATCAGTTGCTCCAGATATACCAACACTGTTCCACCTATACCCTATTAACTCTCTTACGTATTGACTCATGTGTATAGAAACTTTACATAATTTAGCGACTCTACTTAACACTGAATTAACCCTTTGGCGATCGCTTGGGGTTTCTTCTTGACACATTATATCGTCAGGCGTTATACTTGTCTCATTTCATTAGTATTATATTATCTTTCGTGTTGTGAATAATTCAGGTTTGTTTGTGCGTTGGTTCAGTAATACCATATCTCAAATTTTTTTTACGGATGGATTTTGATCAAATTTCAAATTGACCAGTTCAGATTCATTATTATTATTATTATTATTATTATTATTATTATTATTATTATTTGTATTATTACTTTTTTTTTCATCCTGATTGGCGAGTCTGAGAGAGTTCATCGACGGTGATCCAAAGGTGAAAGTGTGTTGGTGTGTGAGTGTTGCATTACAAGGAAGGAAGGAATGAAGGAAGGGAGGCGTGAAATTAAACTCGGGCTTACTCGTCACTCATTGCAGGATTCTGAGATATGAACAGTTTAAGGGAGAAGAAGAAAAATACTGTACATAATTTTGGAGACTGGTGGTTGTTTCGTATTGACTCCTTTAGGTTACAACTTTCCACATTAGTAAGCTATTTCATTCCCTTAAGTAAATGTAATTATAATGATATGTAAATAGAATGAAATGTAAAACAATTATAAATGTGAATTAAAGGTAATGGTGTTGATGGTGATGGTAATGGTGATGGTGGTGATGGTGGTGTTGGTGATGATGTTAAGGACCCCCATGATGTAGTCAGAAAATTTGGAGGTGAGCGAGTCCTTCAAACATTGCCACGAAACACCACCTACATTAATTAAAGGTGCTTGTTTCGTGAGTGGCATTAGTCAGGAGGAATCAGAAGCCTCCAGGTCCCTTACACAATCACAGGGTCCCTTAATTAATGAAGTTGGTATGTACAGTACAGTCATAAACCAAAGTCGGGTTTTTTTCTTTATTGAGCTTAAATTATGGGGATCATTTGCTGTAGGCGATTGGAAGGGATAATGATTCCTCCAAACTATACCGAGAAACAAGCTACATCAGTATACGAATAGAAGATTTGTTTTGTTGCACAGCTTAGAGTGCTCCGTAGACTACAGCCCGCCCAGGTACGACAAGTGATACTGAAGGAATATATATTTTGTCCTCCATATTTTCCAACACCTAAGAGATTCGAGGGGAGAGAGAGAGAGAGAGAGAGAGAGAGAGAGAGAGAGAGAGAGAGAGAGAGAGAGAGATGAGGAGACAGAGAGACACATTCCTTAGATGCTCCGTGACGGCTCTGACTCTTTAAGAACCCCCTCAAAAATGAAGCCAAATTAAATTCTCATCAATTATAAGACTTTTGGTGTCATTATTTTTTCCCCCGAGTCTTCTTCGCATTCTTCTTATAGATTAAAAAAATATATATATTCCATCTTCTGTTCCATTTTCTTCTGTTGCTCCTTTTCCCCTGTCGTGGTTGGTGATGGGAAAGTCTTAATTCTTATTCCTGTCATAACTGCTGTCATCGATTAATTTGGTGTGTGTATATGAGAGAGAGAGAGAGAGAGAGAGAGAGAGAGAGAGAGAGAGAGAGAGAGAGAGAGAGAGAGAGAGAGAGAGAGGAGAGAGAGAGAGAGAGGAGAGAGAGAGAAGAGAGAGAGAGAGAGAGAGAGAGAGAATATTTGATTAATAGATAATTACTGTTGCTCATATTTCGTATGTCATTAACGTAGGGATACCAGCTTCAACAACAACAAAAATTTCAGGAAACAAAACACAACTGTACACATCAATCAACCCCACTGGATGACCCCGTTGCTGTCAGTTTGTCCACTTTCATCCCCCACCCCCTTCCCCACCCACCCACCCCACCCTCCCACTCCCCCATGTACCCCATCTATACCGACACACCTGCTGATTCCCCCAAACACAATAATTGGCAGGTGGTATACTCCCGGCCCTCACCACCACCACCACCACCACCACCACCACCACCATAATGCACAACCTGCCGAATTAGGAAGCTCCCAAAACTCGTTCCTCCAATTGCGACTAATGCCTAATGAGGGGGTGCATTTATTGATGGTGATCGAGACAACTGCAAGGAGGAAGAGGAGGAGGAGGAGGAGGAAGAGGAGGTGGAGGAGGAGGGGAAGGAGGAGGATTAGGAGGAGGAAGAGGAGGGGGAGGGGAATTACAATTATCTCTTGGTCCGACAATGGGGATAATTCCGTGTCATTGTAAATCGTCTGGCATTTGTCCAAGAGTTTGATCTAATATGTTGGTTATCGTTTATGGGTTAATTATTGATAAAGTTTCTTTATTTTATTTTTTTGTATATTGACGTTTTCAAGTGCTTCCCTAAGGGAGGAAAATCGTCTGGCTGTAGTCAGAAAATAATGCAAAATTTTATCTTCACATATTGTTGAATTGACCTGTGATCTTGCAGCTGACTTGTAAGGCTATTGATTTCCTCAGACTATGACACGAAACGGATTTCTTCTTTGCGGATGGTGTTGCGTGGCACTATTTGCAGGACTCAGTAAACTACTTACAACTTTTTGACTACATCACTGGCTTCTGATGGACTGCAGGAGAGTACATGGTGTTCTTTGTGTCCTTCAGGTCTGTACAGTGGCAAGGTTGTTGGCGGAGGAATAAGGTACTAATGACAGTGCAAAGGCCCGGGTCATATGTCGCCAGAGGAGGAGATGGAGAACAGAGATAGCAACCCAACCCCGGAGCGGAAGAAGAAGAAGAAGGAAAGGAAGGAGAGTGAATTGCAGACCTGAGTGTGATTGACTGACGTGGAACCGAAGGGGAGGGAGTTAGAAGCCTTTAATGGGCATAATTATGATGTCAACGAACTGGAGGCAACTTATTTCCCCCAAACTGTGCCACGAAACATGTTATTGCCTGGATGGTTTGTTTTGGGTCACAGTTTGGAGGAATTAGTGGGCTTTACTCTACTTCGCATTGAGTAGAAATAAAAGTTTCCGATATTTCTGCAGCCAACCGTGTGATGGCGAATGAGGCAAGGGGGTATTGAAGGAAGGAAAGAAGGAAAGGATGAGAGGGAGGGAAGGAAGGATTGGAGGGAGGAAGGAAGGGAAGGGAGGGGCCATGGAATGCTGATGGCCTTTTGAGGAGCCTAGCTAATTCCTTGAAACGTTAGGGGGGGTAAATTATTTCTTATGGTCGATTTAGAGGGCCACTGATTCCTCTGTGTCTTGGTATTTATAATCTGGAGGAATCACGTACTTTCCAATTTCCACCACTCGATTTTACCCTCTTAATTAAATGACCCGTGGACTGGTGAGGTCACGTATTGCACCAGACGTCAGCTTGTTGTGAACTGTGAGTGGGTGAGTAAATGGTGAAATGTACAGTACAGTGCAGTCAGTATATTCATGAGTCCCACCCCATTCACTGTGGCATCACGGATTGGATGGGTTGCCGCTACATTATGAAGTGAGTAACTTTGTTTTTCAGTTTGGATATTGGTTAAATAAATGTATTGGTGTGGAGACTGACAGAGGGATGGAGAAGTTTGGAAGAGAGAGGGAAATGATGTAATGGAGGAAAAGATGGATTGTAGGAGGGAAAGAAATGGAAGTAGAAATGAACGGAGGTTATATTAGAGAGAACGAGTACAGTAAGATAGAGTGGATTTAGTTGAGGTAAATTTAAATTGAAGAAGGGAGAAAGACGAAAAGGAAAAAGAAAAGAGGAAGGAAAGATAATGTGTAAGGTGAAGAGGAAGGAAAAAAGGAAAGATGAGTGGGAGGGAAGGAAGGAAGAATGGAATAGAGGGGGGAGGGGCTGAAAGGTAGAGCAAAATATATGTTGAAGATAGAAAGGAGGAATATAGGGGGACAGTGAAAGTGGAAGGGGAAAGAAAGAGATCGGGAAGAAAGGTAGGGAGGGCTCTGTATACAATAAGTTGAAGAGGGAAAGAAGGGAGAGAAAAGGAGGGAAAGTAGGAAGGGAGGGGAGAGAAGGAAGGAAAGTAGGAAGGGAGGGGAGAGAAGGAAGGAAAGTAGGAAGGTAGGACACAATAATTTGAAGAGGGAAGGGAGGGGAGAGAAGGAGGCAAGTAGGAAGGGAAGGGGAAAGTAAGAAGGTAGGTCACAATGAGTTGAAGAGGGAAGGGAAGGGAGAGAAGGAAGGAAGGAAGCATCAGTTTATGGGTTCCTCGGTGTCTGATCAGGCTGTGGGTCAGTCAGTTCCCTCTGGTTGGTTGGTTGGTTGGTTGGATGGTTGGGTGGGTGGGTGGGTGAGGTACCAATTACCCGGTATGAATCGTGCAATCCATCAATCCGGGCGCTAGTTAGAGAGAGAGGAATAAATTGCTCCTAAGGATGGAATGATTACGCTTCGTCTACCCATAAAATGCAGGGTTAATTGAGAAGCGAAGCTCATAAAATCAGTAATAACTCTGAGAATTTTGGAGGGAGAGTGTTCGCTTTAACAAACTCGGGGCTCGCATACTCCGGGAAATATAAAAACAAGAAACTGTAATTTACGATCCAATAATCTGTGAGGTTAGGGTCTGGAGAGCCTTGTTGCGGGGGGGGGGGGGAGCAATGGGGGCTGGGGTGAGGGGTTGCAAAGGTGGGGAGGGAGTGGAGTGAGGGAGGTGAGGGATACTGGGAGGGGGAGAGAATATAGGGGGCTGTGGTGGTGGAGGAGGAGGAGAAAGGGGAAAGAAAGGGGAATGAGAGGGGAAGGTGGGAAAAGAGTTAGGAGAAAAAGGGAGATGATGATGATGATGAGTATGATGATGAAATGAAAAGGAGGAGGGGGAAAGAAACTAGGGAAGGAGGGAGAAGAAGGAAGAAGCAACTGAGGGGGTGAGGAGAGGTCTGAAAGGATAAGAAGAGAAAGAGAGAATATGGATGATAACTAAGACTGAACAGAGAGACTAGAAAGATATTGAAGTTCTATGAATGAGAATAATTAAAATAAGGAAAACAGAGGTTAATGGAAGTGGGGAAAGAAGAAGAGGAGGAGGAGGAGGAGGAGGAGGAGGAGGAGGAGGAGTAAAGATGAGGGATGGAGAACTAGAGAATTAAGAAGTGATGGAGGGAGGGAGAGGAATAGGGAATGAGGAAGATTATGGAATAAAATTTTGCAAAGGAGGAAAAATAGGCATGGATGAAGAATATAAACGAAGACGAAGAGAAATGAGTAAAATGAGAGAGGGACGATAAGAAGAACTGGGGGAGGAATGGTGATGGGGATGCATGGGGAATGGGGTAGGAAGAGAACTGAAAAGGGAAGGGAAAAGAGGGGAGCTGGGAAGGAGAAAGGACATGGGAGTTGGAGATAAAGGAGGAGAAGGAGGAGGAGGAGGAGAAGGGGAAGAACAACACGAGGAGGAGAAAAGGGAGGAGGATGAGGAGAAGGAGGGGGAGGAGGAGGAGGAGAAGAAGGAGGAGGAAGAAGGAGACGAGGAGGAGGTGGAGGAGGAAGAAAAAGAGGAGGAAGAGGAGGAGCTGAAAGACGAGGAGGAGAAAGAGGAGGAGAAGAAGAAGAAGAAGAAGAACGATTTAGAGGAAGAAAAGTGTTAAATATCCGATGATGACGAAGATTGATCGAGGAATTGGAAAAGAGGATGTGGAAAAATGAATGAAGAAAAAGTGGTTGAAAAAAAATATATATATGACATTAAACAATATGGAATTAAAAAGGAAATCAAAGGTCTGGTAATGAGAAAAGTGAGTTTGGGAGATAAATTGATAGATAGAGAGATAGAGGATGCGAAAATTAAGGAGTTTGAGATTACAGAAAATAGGAATTAGACGGAGATGCGATAAATGGGTAACGAGATAAGTGACGGTGATGGATGGAAGAGGAGGAGAGATAAAAGAAAAGATAAAAGCGTAAGAGGTGATTAGGAGAGCAGTAAAACTACAGATGAATAGAGACGAGGAAGAGGATAATGATAAATATGGGAAGGAAAAAATAAGAGTAAAAAAAAAAAAGGATATAAAAAGGATGAATTAAGATTAATGGATGAACTGATGAGGAAAATTAGTAAATAACAAATTAGGAAGGTACACATATATATAGAAAAGTTGATAACACAAAGATAAAGTATATTAATGTAGATATAATAATGAGGATACGAAGTTAAGACAGACCTGATTAAAGCGTAAAGATAGAGATAATACAGATAACACAAGTGATGAAGATATGAAGATAAACTTAATTAATTTCACCTTATACTGTACAATGGCAGATTTCTGTACCATTACTGTATGTAGTTTAGAATTCCTGTTTCGCAGCAAATGATTAAGGACCCTGTGATCGTATATGAAAATTGGAGGCTTTGATTTCTCCTGACCATGCCATGAAACAATCTCCTTCCATATAGGTGGTGTTTCGTGGCAATATTATTTTGTAGGACTCATTTATCTTCAATTTTCTGACTACATCACAGGGTTCCGTAACAGTTTTCCATTCTGGAGTGGGGAAAGGGAGGGGATTTTTATTGGAAATGTGATTTATCTTGGTTCATAATACTTCCCTATATGAGAAAGAGGTAATAGTGATTTTTAGCAAGATAATGTTATACCTTGTGTTCATTATGGACGCCTAATATAAACCCTTGATTTCCTGTACGTCAACAAAATATAGAAGAAATTAGTTAACTCATTTGTCAAATAGATTTCGGAATGGAAAAGCAGACAGGCAGGCAGGCAGGCAGGCAGACAGACAGACATACAGTCAGGCAGGCACAATATACCTCAACCTGCACACCACCCACCCACCCATCCATCCTTCCATCCACTCACCCATCTATCCATCCATCCTTCCATCTATCCATCCATCCTTCCATCCATCCATCCACCCTCCCTCCCTCCCACCCACAGACCAACCGACCGACCAACACCACGCACGATTTCAATATAACCCCGATTACGCCACGAATAATTAGCAAACATTGGGGTGATAATTTTGCAGTGATGGGATGAGGTATGACGGGAAGATTGAAATGAGAGAGGCTGCATTGGGGGAGAGATGGTGAAGACTGGAGGAGGAGGAGAACATTTTGGGAGAGGAAGAAGAATATTAGGTGAGGGTCGAGTTGAAGAATGGGCGAGGTGGAGGAGGAGGAGGAGGAGGAAGGAATACGATGAGAGGTGAAAGTTTTGGGGGATGAGGGGATGGACTTGGATGGAAATAAAGTGAAAAATTTCTGAGCTGGAATTTGAATGGATAGAATATGAGAAGAGAATTACAGAGTGAAATACCTAAGAAAAGAAAAGAAAAGAAATATATTGCATATGAATGAATGAAAATATAATAAATAAGTTGATATTATGATTAAATATAGAGTAAATATAAAAATAAACTCGAACTTGGTCAAGCACGAGTCCCTCTGAGTTCGTTTGGTTGTTTTTGTGCGATGATTATTAATGTGGGTGTTGGTGGTGATTTGGTGGTGATCAGCGGAAGAAAGGAAAGGATAGGAAACGGGAGGGGAGAGCGACTGAGGATGGAGGCAGTGGAGAAGAACAAGGATTAAAGAGAGGGTTTGATAGTTCGTACTGATGGGTGAAGGGAATGAAGAGTGAGCGGATAATACAATAATGAGAGATAAAAGAGAAGATCTATAAGTAAGAGGTGATTAGGACAGGAAAAACTACAGATGAATAGATGCAAAGGAAAATGAGTTGATAAATAATGGAAGTAACATAAAATAAACATTATATGATGAGTTCCTCTTGTTGACCCTTTTTTAATTGCTTATTTAGAGTAAATTTAAATTAACTGGGGATGAATTTTTAAACAGGGAATGATAATAATGATTCTCTATTCTCTCATTAGTTAGCGAATTGTTGTTATTAAGCCATTTCCCTCTGACGAATAAAATCCTCTGGCGTTTGTCAATGTAAAATGTAGTTACTATATATTACCAAAGTTTCATAATGCATTCAAAGAGAGAGAGAGAGAGAGAGAGAGAGAGAGAGAGAGAGAGAGAGAGAGAGAGAGAGAGAGAGAGAGAGAGAGAGAGAGCGAGCGCAATGATCCCTTAAACCTTTCATCTGCCTCAAACAAAATCTAAACAACACAGTATGACACAAACAAACACACACATGCAAGTCAACGTGCTGGAGGGTAGAATCGGAAGGACAAGCAAGGTGAGAGGAAGTGATGAAAGGAAAGGGAAGGGAAGGGAAGGGTCCGAAGGGGAGTGAATCAAACAAGGCAAGTTAATGAGGCCAGTATTGAGGAAGAGAGCAGTAGTGGTGGTGGTGGTGGTGGCGGTGGTAGGGGGTGAGAGGAAGTGTAGGAGAAGGGGAGTGAACGAGCGAATCCAGTGAGGGGCTATATAGTGAGGGAGGGAGTGAGTGAGTGAGTGAGGAAGGGTGGGGCTAAGGTGTGTGTCTGTGTGTGTGTGTGTGTGTGAAAGGGTAAGGTCAGGGATAAGGTGTGTGTGTGTGTGGAAGGGTAGGGGCATGGCTAAAGTGTGTGTGTGTGTGTGTGTGTGTGCGTGTGTGTGAAAGGGTAGGGGCAGGGCTAAGATATATGTGTGTGTGTGTGTGTGTGTGTGTGTGTGTGTGTGTGTGTGTGTGTTTGTGTATGAAAGGGTAGGGGCAGGGATAAGGTGTGTGTGTGTGTGTGAATGAGGAAGGGTGGGGCTAAAGTGTGTGTGTGTGTGTAAGGGTGGGAAGGGTCATAATAATATTCTTTGCATTTAGTTTCTTTCCTTCCTTTCTTTCCCTCCTTCCCCTTCTTTCTTCTCCATTCTCTATTATTCTCACCTCTTGCGTCTACTACTCTCTCCTATCCTCTTCTATTTTCCTCTTCTTCCCTCCCTTTACTTCATTTCTACCTTCTCTCTACCACATCCACCCCTTTCTCTATAATTTTCTCACTTTCCTCATCTCTCACATTACATCAATTTCCCTCGCCTTTCCTCTTTTCCTTTTCCTTTCTCTTCTTCTATTTGGTTCTTATATCCTCCTCCCTTCCTTCTTCCATTTCCTTCTCTCTCAGTAACATTTTCTTTTCCCCTTAGAATTTTCATGTAATTTAGCCCCTCCCTCTTTTCCTCGATCTCTCCCTTTCTCTCTTCCATTCTCACCCCTTCTCCCTGACCTCCCCCTCTCTTCACTTCCCCTCCCTTCACCTCCCCTCCCTTCCCTCCATGCACTCTTCCTTCCATCCTCCCTCCCACTCTTCTCTCCATTCTATCCTCCCTCCCACTCTTCTCTCCCATCCTCCCTCCCACTCTTCTCTCCCTCCTTCCTTCTTTCCCCCCTGCGTGCATTTAATCAAAGATTTTTGTGGCTATCCATCAAGTGTAGTCTGGGCGGGGAGGGGGTGGGGGGGGGGTGGAGTGCATTGGATCAGGGAGTACAGGGGTGGGGGTGGGCAGCGTTGGGATCAGGGAGTATGAGTGGTGGGGCGGGGTTTGTGATCAGGGAGTCCAGGGGTGGGGGTGGGCGTTGGGATCAAGGAGTATGAGGGGGGGGGGGGGAGTTTGGGGCGTTGGGATCTGCATGGGGTTAGGAGTTTGGGGAGTGGGGGTGGTGAGAGTCGAGGTTGGGGGGATGAGATGTAAGATGTGGGTATATGGTATGGGTGGAATCTTCCCTCTCAACCACTCCACCACCCCTCACCCACTCCCCCACGAAAACCCTCCTCCCTCGCCACCTTCACCCCCTCCCACGCCCCCATGTAACCCTCCTCCCCCACCCCCATGTACCCCCCCCCCCCACCTTCAATCTCCCAATATGTGTATCTCCACCACATGATGACTTTCCAACCTTGAACCTTTTCCTCTTATTCTCCAGCTGCATTATACACTGTCTTATTGCCGGCTAAGTGAGCATAATTACAAGAGGACATTGACTTGGTTGGTTAATAAGTTCTCATGCAATTTACTCCCTCCTCTCTCCCTGTTCCCCACCTCTCCTCTTTTTCCTTTCATGGCTACGCGTCTGTCCAGTCGTGGTGTAAAATATGCAGACTGGTCGTGTGTATCAATATATTACGTAACTATACTCGATTTCATATTAACTCGATGAAAATGTGTCTGCTCCCTCATTAAAATTTCTTGGCTCTTGCGATAAATGTAATGAAATCCAAGAATAACATCACCAAATTTTTAAACAACCAGTTATTTATTCATTGTAAATCGAGGGTCAACAGTATTTAACGCAAAAGAGAGACTGATCCTGGGTTAAGGGACCATGTGATGTAGTCAGAAAATTGGAGGTAAATGAATCCTTCAAATATTGCCACGAAACACACACCTATATGGAAGGAGCGTGTTTCGTGGCATAGTCAGGAGGAATCAGAAGCCACCAAGTTTCATACACGACCACGGGGTCCTTAAGGGGGTAATTAATTCACTTTTGTTACATTGGAGTGCCATGAATCCTCCAAAGTATGCTAGGAAACAGGACCATATGAACAAAAATAATGGTGTTCTGTTGCTTGAAATAGTTTGGAGGAATCAGTTGCTCCAGATTTACCGACATTGTACTTCCCCCTTAAGGTATATACAGTTCCTCGCGAGACTCCTGGACCAGTGAGGCGTGAGGGATGGGAACGGTACTATGCTGTACTAAAGTTCATTCCCTCAACCAGCCACAATATGACTGAATTATTTTCCTGTGGTCCGAACGACTATCTATAAAAGCATAGGATTGATGGCGAAACACAACCTACAATTATTATCACCACCACCACCACACCAACTACCATTATTATCACCACCACCACCACCACCACACCAACTACTCTCCTTATCACCACCCCCACCTCATCAACTACCATTATTATCATCACCACCACCACCACCACCACCACCGCATCAACTACTATCCTTACCACCACCACACCAACTACCATTATTATCACCACCACCACCACCACACCAACTAACCACCACAACCTACCATCATCATCACCACACCAACAACCATTATTATCACCACCACCACCACATTAACTACCATTATTATCACCACCCCCACCACCACCACACCAACAACCATTATTATCACCACCACCTACCATCATCATCACCACCACCACCACAACTAACCACCAACAACAACACAACCACCACCAACACCACCACTGTACCACCTACCATTATTATCACCATCACCACCACCACCACCACCATCAACACCACCTTAATGTACCGTAAGCTTTGATAAACACCGCCATGCAGCTATCATGTGACGGTGATGACGGTGGTAGTGACGACGAGGCCAATATATGATGATGGTAAGTGGTGTGGAAAGTGGTGATAATGAGAGAGAACACTTCCTGCTCAAACTACGTACAGCTGAAATGATGTAGGATTGGTAGGATTGGTACAGAAGAATGAAAGGTGATCGTGTGAGCCCTGGAAGAAGAGATGGTAATTATTATTTGGGTATATATCTAAAAAGGTGATTAAGTTTATATTTTTTTCTATATGTATAATTGCTCGAAGAAAAAAAAACTAAGATGAAAGGAAACGGGCTGAAGAAAAAAAAACTAAGATGAAAGGAGACGGGCTGAAAAAATATAAAATCCGATAAACGAAAACAAATGTGAATAAAAGGAAATAAAGCACAGACACACAAGTGGAATACGAATTTGCCAAAGAGGAAAGGAATCGAAGATAATTTTGGCTGGATATTTAGCGAGATGACCGAGCAATACCTCTTTCTCCTGCTACTACTACTCCTCTACTACCTCCTCCTCCTCCTCCTCCTCCTCCTCCTCCTCCTCCTCCTACTACTACTACTACTACTACTACTACTACTACTACTACTCCTCCTCCTCCTCCTCCTCCTCCTCCTCCTCCTCCTCCTCCTCCTCCTCCTCCTCCTCCTCCTCCTCCTCCTCCTCCTCCTCCTCCTCCCCTATTACCACCTTCTCCTCCCCTATTACCTCCTCTTCTTCCACCCTTCCTCACTCCTCCCCCCACCTTCTCCTCAAACAGCTTCGTAAGGACCAATTGGCCTATTGTTGTTTGTAAGCTCTTTGAAATCATTTGTATTCCTCCCCCTACTCCCTCACCTCCTTTTCATTCCCCCTCACCTCCTTCTTCGTATTCCCCCTCACCTCCTCATTCCCCCTCATCTCCTTCTACTTCTCATTCCCCCCTCCTCCTCCTCTTCCTCTCCCTCCCCCTCCACCATTTCTCTGTTTAAGTCTCGAATGATTAATTTTAGACTTCTTATTCCTCTACACATCTATACTTCTATACTCCTCAGTTTAATCCTTGGAAACTTGTAGCCTTTCCAGGACTCCAAAGTATACCACGAAACAATAATCCCTCAATATAGCTGCTGTATCTTGGCACAATTGAAGGCATCACCAGCGACCAAAATTCACCGGCAATACAGTATCTTGTAGCTGCATTCATGGTCTCCTTAGCATACGAACGAATTTATGTTTCCTTGGCCCGGGTCTCCTTCCTTTCGTCCGTCCGTCCGTCTCTCCCTCGTTACATTACCGTGAGTTAGGAAGATGAGTGACGCTGTAATGACGCCTCGCCGCCAGGGGGTGCGAGAGCGAGGGTGAAAATAAATTAAAAACACAGGGAATTGATTTTGATACTCCATCTGGCTGGCGGGAAGAAGGGAGGGAGGGAGGGAAGAAGGGAGGGGCCGCGTGCAACACTTCCAAAGTATCTCAGTGTAAGGGGAGTTCATAGAAAGGTAGATGGGTAGATAAATAGATAGAAATATGGTTAGAATGATGCATGGAGATACAGAAAGGTAGATAGATGGATATATAGGTATATAGATAAAATACAAATTGTTAGACTGGTGCATGGAGAAACAGATAGATAGAGAGATAGATAGATAAATAAATACAAAGACGGATGGATGGACAGATACAACACAGTTATTATTGTGGAATGGAAGAAACAAACACTAGTCACCTCCTAAGGTTAAAATCTATATCAATTCACCCACGAACAAAATTTTTTCGTCTTAGATAATAATTATTGTGCCAGAACTACTACTGTACCTTTATCATTGTGAATATGACACAGTAAAAAAATAAAAAAATAAAAGTCAAATAAACTTAGTGGGTCTGGTTTAAAGTCGGTAAATTGGAAGCAATTGATTCGTCCAAACATTGTCACGAAACTGCACAATATGTACCGTAGAATTCTGTTTTGTGGCATCGATTGAAAGAAACAGTCTGCCTTCACTGTAATGATAGCATCACAGGACCCTTGAATACACACACACACACACACACACACACGGAAAACCAAACCTAACAACGTATTATCAGTACCATAAGAGACTTGGGAATGAAATGAGCCAGGTTGAGGCGACATTAAATTAAAAATGGGGGGGGGGGGCGCTTATCTATCTTGTACAATGACACACACACATATATAGGCCTATATATACATATTTTGCTTTGTCTCCTTCCCCCTAAGCATCAAGGAGTAATAATAAAGGTGTTTACTGTATTCCATACGTGAAGGGAAGTCCATATTATGTACACTCGCGGTCAGAAATTGTGTCCTGATCCCTTGGGACGATGAATCGCAACTACCCAAGCTTTGATGATTCGAACAAATGTGTGTTGTAGGAAGACGCACAGTTCGAACCTTATATAAAAAAAAAAAAAAAAAAAAAAAATTGTATAAAAAAAAAAAAATTATAATTTTTTTTTATATATAAAAAATTGATAAAAAAAATTATAAAAAAAATTTTATAAATTTTTTTATAATTTTTTTTTTCATAAAAAAAATTGTTATAAAAAAACTTTCTAAAAAAAAATTTATATTTAATTTTTTTTTATAAAAACAAATTTATAAAAAAAAAATATAAAAAAAAATTATAAAACAAATTTATAAAAAAAAAATTTATAAAAAAAATTTTATAAATTTTTTTTATATAAAAAAAAATAAAAAAAAATTTATAAAAAAAAAAATTATAAAAAAAAAATTATAAAAAAAAAAATTTATAACAAAAAAATTTATAAATTTTTTTAAATTTGTTTTTATAAAAAAAATTTATAACAAAATTTCTTTTATAACAAAAATTTATAAAAAAAAAATTTATAAAAAAAATTATAAGAAAAAAAATTATAAAAAAATTATAAAAAAAAATTATAAAAAAAAAATATAAAAAAATTTATAAATTTTTTTTAATAAAAAAAGAATTTATAAAAAAAAATTATAATTTTTTTTTTATAAAAAAATAATTTGTAGGAAAAAAAAATTATAATAATAATTTTTTTTATATAAACAAAATTTTTGTCCTGATCCCTTGGCACGATGAATTAAGCTTTGATGTTTGAACAAATGTGTGTTGTAGGGAGACGCACAGTTATTGTTCAAAGCTAGGCTGTTTTTGATTCATCTTGCCAGGGGATCGGAACACAATTTCTGACCGCGAGTGTTCAGTCATGATCTAAAATACTGCATCAGGTGAATGAAAGTGAGCCATTTGAGTGAATTTTCTGGAAAAGTATTACAGTGACCAAAAGCTATAGTTTGTCATCATATAAATATGTTTTATTCCAAGGTGTTACAGGAATGTTGGAAGTGACTGATGAATTACTACTATTATATTTATCTATACACTTGCATTCAGCCCCAAATTAGGTGGAACACAATAAGATTAAAACATCTAGATTAAACATTTATACAAAATTTTAATAGGAGCTTTCATTAATGACAACGTTTCGCTGTTGCCTTTGTACTAAAAAAACAATAAAAAGGCGTCCTTACCGGGGTAATATAGTGTTGGGAAATCTGGGGCAAGTGTGTCCTCCAAACTATTCCAAGCAACCGGCCATCATTACGTAACTTAATCTGGTCCTGTTTTCTGACATACTTTGGAGGAATCAAGGTGCTCCTATGTACCAAAAATGTACTATCCCCTTAATAACAGCTCCTGGTTTGAATACTTGTTGGAAGGGTATTATGGTTTCATTATTACCCATTGTCTGACAGCAAAGACATTAAACATTGGTTGTGATACTCTGATAATTACTGGTATGCTGTCATGTAATATATGTATGTAAGTATGCAAGGATGATTCCCCCATCCCTCTCCCCGGCTCAGCCATGTGGAAGTTTCTCAGTGAAGTCCGAAATTTTTCCTCTTTCGGCGAAATTCTTCTAATTTCTGCCAAGACTTTTCAAGTTCTGACATACAACTGCCTGCCAAATTTTCCTCCCATCCTATGTTCTGATAATTAGAGGGGCAGTGAGTTAATGTGTGGCGATGTACACACATATGCATTTCCTTTAAGAGGCCTGCATGTGTTTGAAAGCAAAAGTGAGCATTCCTATTTCCGTCCCATATTACACACTATTTGTATGAGGCGTAAAGGGCAAGAGAAGGGAAGGTAACTTTGAGGAAGGAAAGAGAGTTGGTGATGACGTAAGGGCTGGCTGGCATTCTTGCAAGGGTTTTTCTTCTGAGGAGAGAGGAAATCATCTGGTTTTAGCCGAAGCATTACATCTAAGACGTGATCTGTTTTCCTTAGGTTAACTGATGACATGGTGTAATTAATACCTTTCTGTTTCATTAGTGCTTGCTCTCTATATACGTTCTGGGTTCATGTCACAGTTTGGAAAATACACAAATACTCTCCTATCTACTGACACCTTCTTATTCTTAATCTTCTTAAGATAAAACTACTATAGTATGTCAGTGATTATATGTATGTGGTTATTTTTATCGTTCGTGTAGGTATTAGGTATTACTGAGTAGGTATTATGTATTAGTGAGTACTGCTATGGAGTATAATAACCTTTTCTTCACTTCCAACACCTATATTATTCTGTCTTTTTTTTTTACAGGGTCATGGTATAGTACAGTGGGCCCAGCTGGTGTTCCTCTTGTTGATTAAGGTATGTAACTGGTTTAATTTTATTACTTGTTATTACATTAAGATGAGTTTATTATTAGTGTATTGACGCCATTCCCTTCTCCCATCAACCTTAAGTGATCAGTTCGTTGAATTATCTTTTTTATTCGTCTTCTCCAGGTATAGAAGAGGTTAATATGTGTGTGTGTGTATGTGTGTGTGTGTGTGTGTGTGTGTGTGTGTGTGTGTGTGTGTGTGGGTGTGTGTGTGTGTGTGTGTGTGTGTGTTAAGTTTCCAAAAAAGTACAATAAATTTTCACCCATATTCCTTGGATGGATTAATAACAGTGCACTTGAGCCGTACATTCAGCCAGACATACAAGATTGGAACTTTATGACATCACGTAAAGTCAGGTACATACATAAACAATTACCTAAGCAGCGTCACAAGTTGGAAGGAGGGAGGAAAGGGAGGGGAAATAAAGTATGCTATCTCTTTACTTAACCATGTTATTCCACTTCTAACGACAACTCTCCTGCTTGTTGTCACCTTTTCTCTGTTTGCAGTTAGTATATTCCAACACTCATTAGCTAAATTCATCTCTTCTTTTTTATTCTCCATGGTTTTCTGTTGCCTTACATTTTCGTCTGACACTTGTGGCTATTACAGTGTCTTGCATATCCTTTCCTTACGATCAAGTACCATACCGTTGTCATCATCATCATCATCATCATCGTCATCATCATCACAATTACTGCCCTATGTTTCATAATTCAGTCTTCATCATAGTACTGCCGTCACCGCTATCCATCACCACCACATTAAATAATATCCATTTATTCATCAGCATAAACACTATATCCCCCCAAAACACATCATACCATTCCATCAGCAACCAAAACAAACATCAAATTACACCACAACCACCACTACTACTTCCACCACAACCAACATCACCACCACCACCACAACCAACATCACAACTACCACCACCATCACCACCACTACCACCACCATCACCACCACTACCACCACCAATTTCACCACCACTACCACAACCACCACCACCACCACCACCAATTTCACCACACTACCACAACCTCTATCACCACCACCACCACCTACGTACATCACCACCACACTAAAACACACCACCACCACTACCACCACCTCTATCACCATCACCACCACCACCACTACCTACGTACATCACCACCACACTATAACACACCATCACCACAACCACCACAAACACCACCACCACCACCACCACCCACGTACATCACCACCACCACCACAACCATCACCACCACCACCACCTCTATCACCATCACCACCATCACTATCACCACCACAACCACCACCACTACCACCACATGCACACTGCTTACCCATACCCCACATGTCAGGCCTCGAGCGGTGATATTAATTACAATTTGACTTACAAAAGAGAACCGCCTTACAGCTTGCAATGTTGCACCCCGACCCCGTCACTCACCTGCCTCACTCTGCTCAACATTATACCTCACTGTTGGTTGGCCTTCATTATACCTCACTGTTAGCTGGCTTTCATTATAATTCACTGTTAGCTTTCATTATATTTCACTGTTGGTTGGCCTTCATTATACCTCACTGTTGGTTGGTCTTCATTATAATTCACTGTTGACTGGCCCTTCATTATAATTCACTGTTAGCTTTCATTATATGTCACTGTTTGGTCCTCAATATACTTCATTGTAGATTCTAATTTCATTCCTGTGTAGCCTAGGCCCACATTATTCGACCTTGTTCCCTCCTATCATTATATCTATCTCCTTTGTTAACTATATTTTTTAATTGCTGTATAAAATTCTATTCAGTGTGTTGAACAGGAGGTAATTTGAAGAATGTGATGATTATGAACGAAATGATTCCTGTTATACCGAGAAATAGTCGTATGTTTCGTTCTTCGCATCACAATGTTTCAAGCAAAATGTACACAGTTACTATGTTTTCCTTCTGTAAATTTGTGTCACATGTTTTCTTGAGTTTTTTCTCCTAAGTGCATCCGCTAATGACGTCAAGAAAACACCCACTGTAGTGATTTAGTATATTTGGTTACTAACTGCATCCGTTATAAATGAAAAAAACAAAACCAAAAAACTAATGTTGTGGAGAATAATAGTATTTTCGGTCACAACTTTGTAACCGAGCTACATCCAAATGAAACTGCACAGGGACAGGTTATGACTCAAAAGATTCATTGGGTGGAAAATCCTAGAAATGATGAGAAGCAATTGTCTGCAGCTGTGTATATATCCCTATCTCCCATTTGTCATTACTCCTTGCTCCCCTCCTCCTTCTTCTGTCTTCCGTTCCCATTCTCTCTTCTTGCACGTGTATATCCTTTGTTTTGTTTTTGTTTTGTTTTCTATTTATGTTATTCTCTGTTCTTCTTCATTTTCAATTCCCTTTCATGCCGTCTCCCCCCGTTCATTCGTCCTCTATCTATAAATATATTATCTCTCTCTCATCATCTATACCCTTTCTCTGCTCCCCTATCATCTACCTCTCCCTTCTCTCTTTTCCTTATCATTAATTTATCCCCCCTTTCCCCTCCCCCAACAATCTATTCCCATTCTTTTCTCTGTCATTATCACCTACCACCTCCTTCCTCTTCCTCCTCATTCAGCATTAGCAAACACACCTCCCCTTTTTCTCTGGTCATTTATGTTCATTCTATTTCCCTCAGTGGCACCTCTGCAACATTCCTCCACATGCAAGAAAAATAGACGATGACGATGGCCGCTACAATGGCTCCTTAGAGTGAAAACGGAACTATCACATCAGTCAAAGTTGAAACCATAAATTTTCTCACATGTAGCCGCTTCTTGTCTCCCATACGTGACTCGACTATTGATATATTTTTTCCTGCATCAATTCTCATTTCTCGTTCGTGTGTCCCCTTCTCTACCGGAATACAATAATTATTAACCTACAGAAATGTTGCTTGTGTTTGAAGATTTTGACACCCATGTCGGGTCCCGGGGTGTGAACAAACTTGAGGGAATATTGACCCTCCCATTCGCTCCCCAGACAATCATTAATAAATATTCAGTATAGGTCAGGTTTTGCTTCACAGTATTTTATTTTTCTTCCCTGGAATCTTGCTCTCCTTCTCGCCCCCCTCCGTCAGAATATAACTTCAGCTATTGCCTTTCTGTTAGGAATTTCTTTATCAGTTACTCAATCAATCAGTCAGTTAATATAAATTTCCCTTTTTCCTTCCTTCCTTTCTTTCTTCCTTCCTTCCTTCCTTCATTCCTTCCTTCCTTTCTTTCTTCCTTCTTTCCTTCATTCATCCTTTTTTTGCTTCCTTCCCTCCCTCCCTCCTTCCTTCCTTCCCTCCCTCCCTCCTTCCTTCCTTCCTTCCTTCCTTTCCTTCCTTCCTTCCTTCCCTCCCTCCCTCCCTCCCTCCCTCCTTCCTTCCTTCCTTCCTTCCTTCCTTCCTTCCTTCCTTCCTTCCTTCCATTTTTCCTTCTTCCTTCCTTGTATATTTCTTTCCTTCCTTCCTACCTTCCTTCAGTCACTTTCCCCTCCCGTACTCCCACAAACCAATCACCCACACAACAACACACACCCACCCACACACCCTTCTCTCATCACTTTCCACCCCACCCCTTTCTTTCCTCCACCATTTTCCCTCCCTCGTTCCTTGACTCCCTCCCTGCCATCAAGAAAATTACAGCAAATTAGGGAGTGGGAGGGAAATACTTGAGTGATGGTTGAGCGGGCCAGATTAACGAGGGTCGGGGCGAGTGATTGATCAATGTCTAAACGCCTAATGATGATGCCCCGTGAAATACTTAATGTTGGGGGCAGGACAGGGGAGGGAGATGGGGCAAGGGGGGGCATTGGTGTGTGTGTGTGTGTGTGTGTGAGAGAGAGAGAGAGAGAGAGAGAGAGAGAGAGAGAGAGAGAGAGAGAGAGAGGAGTTCGTGTCGATATGGGCAGGTATAGGGGTCGTGAAGAAAAGCATGGATAGGGGAAACGAGGATTCAACTTACATTACTAGATGGACATGCATATGAATGTAAGGAGGGGGAGATGTAAAGGACACAACAAGAGTAGTTGGGGACTGGTAGGGGTAGGGATAGAAGTAGATGTATAGAGGAAAGGTGGTGAGGAGGTGCATGGGGTCAAGAATGAGTAAGAACCAGATAAAAGAGAAGGGAAGGAAGAAGGGTAGTTAAGGACCAAGTAGAAAGAAGGGAAGGAAGAAAGGTAGTTAAGGGCAAAGTAGGAAAGAAAAGAAGGAAGAAGGGTAGTTAAGAGGCCAGTAAGGAAAAGAAGGAAAGGAAGAAGGGTAGTTAAGGGCCAAGTAGGAAAGAAGGGAAGGAAGAAGGGTAGTTAAGGGCCAGTAAGGAAAGAAGGGAAGGAAGAAGGGTAGTTAAGGGCCAGTAAGGAAAGAAGGGAAGGAAGAAGGGTAGTTAAGGACCAGTATGGCAAGAATTAGTTGAAGAGATGGAGTTAACGTGAGGGGATACTGGGACCAATCGTAGTATAAGTATAAGTATAAGTAGTATAAGTAGAGTATAAGTAGAGTAAAGTGCAGGAGGCTGAAGTGAACAAGTGGTGGAAGGGTGGGGAGGGGAAGTGAGAGATACCTGTAGATTTGAGTAGGGTATGAAGGAAGAAGGACAGATGGAAACGAAAAGAAACTGGGTATGATAAAACTGATACAAAGGCCAAGAGTAGCAGTAGTAGATAAAGATAAAGGAGAGTCAGAACCGAGTGATGACGCAAAAAGAAGGAAGAAGGTTGGTGAGAGAGAGAGAGAGAGAGAGAGAGAGAGAGAGAGAGAGAGAGAGAGAGAGAGAGAGAGAGAGAGAGAGAGAGAGAGAGAGAGAGAGGGTATACAGCCACAGGGGGTACGAGAAGAGAGGAGTGGGGGGGGGAGGAGTGATGGCAAAGTATTTCTGCGCGAAGGATATAATTACCATTGTACAGTTTTCATTTGTACCTGTTAATCAGCCCTGCAAATCTGACTGGCATATGTAACGTTTTGTCAAGTCCGGCGACCCACACCAACCAACCATCACACGTGACCATGTTGATGTTACGTCCCTCTCTTGTCAGTGTGTGTGTGTGTGTGTGTGTGTGTGTGTATAAGTCTTACATCTAAGCTTCACTATTGACTATGTTATTTTTTGTACGGGAGAGGACTTTCGAGGTAATGTAGGACAAAGTTAATGAAAAACAAACATGCATAATTCTTTTAGCTTCTTGTCTATCCACGTTTTTTAGTTGTTAATGATGAGTTAATGGTGTTGTTGAGGAAATCATTCGCTTGACTGTAATTTTTTCGTTTGGTTCTAAACGTTATACTTATTTTATTATTATTATTATTATTATTATTTTACCATATTTACTATGTTAAAATACTATTGCTTTCGACAATATATCTTGTGTTATGTGACGGTTTACAAAAGTGTCATCTGAATTATAGGATCGCATGTCATGTATGTGCTTAATTACTCATTTTGTTAATAGCACAAAAGATGTCATTAATGTATGCTTTCGCACAACCCAAGCAGTGTTAAGGTACAGAGCAAACACCCACCTCGCTTTAAGTGACCTTATGAGGTAGTCAGAAAATTGGAGGTAAACGTGTCCATCAATTATTGCCACGAAACACCACCTATACAGAAGAAGCTTGTTTCATGGCATGGTCAGGAGGAATCAGAAGCCTCCAATTGCAATACACGATCACATGGTCCTTAAGGGAATAGTAAGTACAATTTTTATACATTGGAGTTCCTTGATTCCTCCAAAGAATGCCAGGAAACAGGACCAGAAGAACAAAAATAATGGTGGCCTGTTACCTGGAATAGTTTAGAGGAATCATTTACCCCGGAATTACCAACACTGTACTTCCCCCTTAATCACTGTTACTCTATGGAATTAGTCTGCAAAACAATTATATGTGTTTTGTTTAATAGAGGTGCAGTGTTTTCAGCTACATCATAATTCATAAGAAAAAAACATTCTAGTTGTTTTTGGCTTATCACTGATTAAGGTAAAAATTATTAGCTGTTACTGTACTTTGTGTAAATAATTAAAATCATATCCCATTCTCCTTGATGATATTTTAGTATATATTCTATTTTATCAATTAATTTATTTTATATTTTTATTTAATGTCAGTAAGAGCTAAGATTGTAATTTTTCAGACAAATGGTCTATGGGAGAGAGGTATCCCTATTTCCTCACTTAGGCTATACTCTGAGTCCCTTGGTTTGAGAATAAATCCGTGACTCTCCTTTATATCAAGCTATTCAATCTTACTTTTAGACAGTCTAGTAGTTTGGGTCTGGTGTATCTTTTGACCACATCTGTATTTACCTTCATCTATTATTTCATGTGAGTATGTTATTAAATATTTATCTCTTTACTATAATTATCCTTTTACACCTCATCCTCTCATGATTCCTTTATTTTTTTTTCCTTTTTCCACAACCAGCCAACATGCCAACCCACCTATCCCACCCACCCACCTACTATACTATGCTAACCCACTCACGCACTTACCCACCCACCTACCCACTCACCCACCTAGCATGCCAACTTCAAGCTATCTACTGTATTGACCCACCTACGTACAATACCATGCCAACCCACCCACTTACCCACCTATCCCACCCACCGGCCAACCTTTTATAAACCCACCTATCCCACCCACCCACCCACCAACTCACCAAGCAAGCATGCAAGCCCACCTATCCCACCCACCCACCCACCCACCTAGCATACCAACTCACCCCTATCTCTCTCATTCCCCCCCCCCCACCCACCCACCCCCACCCTTATAATACTTCCAGGGCCCAATAATGGTCAATGCAACAACTCTTCCCTTCGACCTTAATGAGCCAAAGTACCGTCATTAGCATTAATTGGCTGTGCCCCTCAATCATCATTTTTCCCCCGGGTGTTCAGGTGTAATTGTGGAGTCGCCCCTAGTGATCATTACCGCTGCAGTGATCGCCGTCAATACTGATGCATGAGTGGGGCCCAGTGATCACTTTTTGTTGCTGACGGGAGGTGGTGGTGGGGGTGGTGGTGGAGATGGTGGTTAGGTGGTAGTGTGGTGGTGGTAGAGATGGTGGTGGTGGTGTTGGTGGTTAGGTGGTTAGGCCTGGGAGATGAGTAAGGGGGAATTGTGGTGGTGGTGGTAGTGGTGGTGGTGGAGATGGAGGTTTGGAAGGTGTGAGGGGATGAGCTAAGGGTACTTACTACTGGGGTGAGAATATGGAGAAGAGATGTTGAAGGTAAATAGTATGACTGGAAAGAGGTGAAGAAATGGGGAGGATATAATTATGATGGTGTAAAGAGGAGTAAACGAATAAGAAGGTAATAGCATAGAATGGTTTGTAAAGTGGGTGAGGTGATGAGAGGAAGGGAAGAGTGATAAAGGGTAAGAGGGAAAAATACTAAAATAAGGGTAAGGGAAGAGGTCTTAAGAAATGGGGGTTGAGTTTGAGTATAAAGATGTATGAATAATGAGATGAAAGAGTGAAAAGATTTGAAACTGGGTAATGTATTATAGCGAAAGAAACATATGGAGTGTATATATATTTCCAGAGTTATGCCTTGCCCTTCATAACCCAGCCTCCCTTACTCTTCCTTTCCCTCCTTACCTCGGCCTCCCTTATCCCCCATCATCTCTCACCTTCTATCTTTCCCCCACCTCACCCTCATTTCGACAATCCTTCTCCTCCCCCTTCCCTCACCTTCATATCGGCCTCCTCCCTTACCCTTCCCCTTCTCTCCCCTTCCTTCTCCCTCACCTCGGCCTCCTCCCTAACCCTCATCCTTTCCTCACCTTCCCTCTCCCTCACCTCGGCCTCCTCCCTTACCCTCATCCTTTCCTCACATTCCCTTCCGTCTCCCTCACCTCGGCCTCTTCCCTCACCCTCACCCTGTCCTCACCTTCCCTCTCCCTCACCTCAGTCTCTTCCCTTCACCCCCACCCCCTCCCGCTCCTCATGGTTGTCACTCACTCAACACGATTTGGCAGCATGATGTAATAGCGAATATTTTTGTTGTTTCCAGTCAAGTCAGTCATCACACCTATTTTAAGGGGAGATTTTTTTGTTGGTGAAGTGGAAGGCTATTGATTCCTCCAAACTATGCCGTGAAACAGATCCCCTATTAGTACCATTGAGGGCGTCGGTGTTCTAGTATATTTAGGAGGAATCAGCAGCCTTCCAATTTACCAACAAGAGAATATCCCCTTCAAAAACAATTGAGGATTTGAATTATACATACAGGTATATAATTTTCGAGTTAACACTTTAGCTTCAGGAAACGCAAACATCGAGAAGAATTATTGTAGTACTTGTGTTATTCCAATCAGTCCCCGGCAAATTAATAACAGAATAAATTAATACTCACGGTGTCGTTTTCTCTCTAAATAATGAATTACTTACTATATATCCCTTTGAACAGTCTGCTCAGAAAAGAATGACCTCGTAGACATCCCCTTCTTCCTCACATCATCTAAAAGGTTTTCTTTCATGTGTATGTATGTGTTTTTTTTTCCTTCGCTTTTGTGGTCGCCGCCATTACCCACGAGTGAACTGACTTCCAGGCTACCCCAGAGCTTCATTCCTGAGTCTGCATGGAGCCTGACGGGGGGTAGCAAATGGCAGAGTGGACCGACTGAGCTCTCCTGTCTCGATTATCTTGCAGTGTCCTTCCTTTCCTTCTCTATCCTGTGTGCTTGCTGTCTCTCCTCTCTATCGCCTTCTCCCTCTTCCTAACTGGGTCTTCTTTCATCATAAATAACTATCTAATTCGTTTAACAAGGTGGTTTGTCTCTTAACGTAGCTAGCTTGGACATAAACGATTACCCCCATAAAGCAAAGTTGCAGCTTCAAGGGAAAGAATCTCTGGGTAATAACAAAACGTTCTTCATATTTCATTGTTTCATTCCATTTATAGTGTTGTGTTTTAATTCGACCGTGTACGTCCCAGACTTCATAATAGAGTTTAAATTGCA